>CAHIKZ030000439.1:435000-580000 GCA_903632075.3 Acanthosepion pharaonis
GGCACATCTAGAGAAGGGATTTACCTGCATATGTGATCAGATGGCAGGTTGTTCAATCTCGCTTGCTTCAGAGCCCGGACCAAAGTACACGAAGCTCTTGTCGGAAACATGCTTTTTGCCAATGATGCAGCGGTAGAGTCTCACACCTAGTGGGAACTTCAGTTACTGATGAACCATTTCTCCCAGGCCTGTAGAGACTTCAGACTGACTATCAGTCTGAAAAAGTCAAACATACTGGGACAAGGTACTGAAAAACCACCAGCCATCACCATTAATGACTATGAGCTCAGTGCAGTTCATCACTTCATGTACCTTGGCTCCACCATCACTGACAACCTCTCCTTAGATGCAGACATTGAGAAGAGAAATGGGAAGGCAGCCATAACAATTGTGTGCATCACAAAACGTGTATGGACCAATCCCAAGCTGTTGGTAAAGACCAAGATGGCAGTGTACAATACTTATGTTATCAGCGCACTGCTATATGGCAGCGAGGCTTGGACCATGTACGCCAGGCAAGAAACGTGTCTGAACACCTTTCACATGAGAAGCATCTGCTGCATCCTGGGAATAGTGTGGCAAGATAAGGTGCCCAGCACCGAGGTCCTGTCTTGAGCAGGTTTGCCCAGCATGTTCACACTGCTCAGATAGCACAGACTCTGTTGGTTGGACCATGTCCATTGCATACCAGACAGCTGCATCCCCAAAGACCTCTTGTATGGAGAGCTGGCTGCTGGAAGGAGAGCTGTCAGGCAGCCACAGCTGTGGTACCATAATGTAGTGAGATGTGACATGAAAGCTGTGGACATCAACATAGAGTTCTGCGAGAGCCTGGCAGCCATACAATCTGAATGAAGAGGAACCCTGAACAAACACCTCAAGTCAGGGGAGGAGAAACTGACACAAGTTGCCATGGAAAGGCGGCCCCTCAGAAAGCAAAGTGACAGCTCCAACATACCAGAGACAAAAAACACTTGCAACCTCTGCAACTGACATTGTCACTCCTGCATCGGCCTCGACAGTCACAGACATTGATGCTCCAGCCAAGAAGACAACTTGGATGCTATCCATGGTCAACTCTGACCAACGGAGGCCTACACATATTCAACAGGATCATTTGTTTCAGATGTTATAATTACAAATACAAGTTTCTAGAAATTATGAGGCTTTATTTTAAACTTGTCCTCAGAACTTCTGAAGTTGCTTTTAGAATTTGAAAAGTAAAAGCAAATGAAACAATATTTTATCCTATTGCTTAAAACTGGCTTAAGCATTTATGGTGACTAGTACCTTTAAATATGGCCCAGAAATTAATAACTATCTTTTATTGATTATGATATTTTAAAAGCACAAAACACATCACATGAAAATTTTCTCAACTTTGTCATAGTTTTCTATAAAATTGTTCTTCATATATAAAAATGAATATATTGTTTTCCCATGCTTCAAAATGCAAAGTTGAGGAAAACCGAAGCAACTTCACAAAAAATTTTTCAAAAGGACTAGGATTATCAAAATATACCATATTTATAGTATTACATAATCCCACAAAAATAAATCATTGATTAAAAAAAATGAAAATATTAGTAGTTATAGTGATAATGTTACAAGTCTTCTTTCTGCATTTCTTTTATTTGGTAACCTTTCAAACTGAACCTTTTATTCAATTCATTGAGGTAAGTCTCTTTTGGATATCCATGCTTAGAGATATTTATAGCTTCAAGTTAATTTACTCTTGTGATACAGCTTATGCTTTTTTCCCCACTGAATTGGAGCATAAGATTTTCATTGACTTAGTTCATAACCACCAAGCAACTTAATACACTGAACCAAAACTTTTATTCACTGTGCCATTGCCACATAATAATCAGCTGGTGGAATTTGAAAGATTCAGACATAATCTTTATTCTTTTTTTAATCAAAGCATTGATTTCTATGCTTGACAAACTGAAATAGTTATTAGAGCATCAGGTAATAAGTCATAGAAATAGTAGGTATTCATTTTAACATACATTTTCACTTTTTACTTTTTTTTCTCTTCTAACATGATCAGCTATGTATGATTTCATCATCACCTCTGAGGATATAGCTTCTCCATATTCCTCAAGTCTTACTTTTAGTGGGTGGGTGTTTTGTCTTGTATCCCTTACTAGAACAATATGAAATGATATAGACACTGTTTTTGGTCATGCTCTCCTTTGATGGAGACTTGGCTTTGGGAAAGGTATTTCTGAAGAATGGGACTGTTTTGAATACTGTCTTAATACTGCATAAACTGTAGATGTTTAGAATCTCTTTCTGACATGCCTCTAATAAAAGGTAGGCAGAATGTGGCTGTTTTCCATATTTATGTATCCTTGTACTTCTTTTAGTAGAAGCTGATGTTATAATTACCAAGTATTTATTACTCTAAGGGTGTTCCAAATAATGATCATTTCCTGTTGATATATGTCTGGGTCACCACTTTGGAGTTTTACTCAATGTTGATCTTATTCTTTATGTTGTAATGATGGTGTGAATCAAAGCTAAAGTATTAAGTAATTAATGTTGGTTTGTGAAGATTGTCAAATATAATAGACATCTGAAAAAGTCCAGGAGATACAGCAGCTGAAATGTTTTGACTATAACCAGCAAGATGAGGACATTAATTTAAGTAGATCTGTATAGCTGTATATTGTATCCATATGGTCTTAATACGTTTTTATTAGATCTTTTATGAATGTTTAGATATAAGTTTGTTTATCCTTTCAGGGGCTTAGTGTTGAACAAAAACTAAAAGTGTTGCAAAAATAGACAAACAAAAGAGCAAAAAACATGATAGAAATATTTATTCTATCAGGAACAGCTTTTGTGCAGAGAAAATTTCAAGGAATGCATTTAAGAGTCTTTGTAAATGATGATGGGAAAAGTTGAACTTACTCTGCTGAGGAATTAGCAAGTGAGTGAGGTGTACTGTTCATGCCATGTGCATCTCTTGCATAGATCACTAACTTTAGTGTTTCTTCTCAATGTCAGCCTACAGTGAAAGAGAACTAACCTCTTTCAATATAGAGCATGCATGTTCTGTTTTTTTTCTTGAAGCTGAATTGAAGGTTACTGTCACTGATAGGGTTATTGATGCATATGTGTCTAGTGAAAGGGTTTAGCATCTGCTACAAATGAAATAAACAACTAAACAAAAGTCTGAATGCTGCAGTTGTATGTAAGATATAAAATTTGTTAGATAGTAAATAAAAAATTAAAAGAAAGTAGAAAGTTTAAGATCTACTTAAACAATCATTGGTTTAAAAAAATGATATACTTAAACAATCATTGGTTTAAAAAAATGATATACTTAAACAATCACTGATTTAAAAAAAAATGATATTTTAAATAATTTAATCCCATGAATATTTGTTATTGTATGCCAAATATTTTCACTATTTATCAGGAAATCCTGGAAATTATTTAATTTTTTTCCCCTTTTACTATGAACTGCCATTTTCTGTTAGACTTATTACAGTAATTGTTTTTGTATTCATAACTGAATGCTCACTCTAACTTTAGATAATGTTATTTTATTAACAACATATTTTGAATGTTGTTTTTATTTTCATTTTAGAAAGCAGTACTGATAGACTTGTTTATATGTTGCTGTAATGTAAAAGGGAGATAATCTTGTTAATGTTCAGTAGACTTGCTATCTTTGCACAGTAAAATATCTCCAAATTACCAGAATGAATCACTACTAAAACCTGTTTACTTTTACTAGTATATCACTTTATAATTAACTTTTTATAATATATTGATATTTTACTGATTACAACTAACTCTGATTATAAACAAATTTTTTTTAATTAGTTGTGGAAAGTCTGTATTCTTAAATTCACAGAAATTGTTATTGTGGAAAATGCTATTTTTTTTTTTTTTTAAACTGATAAAAATAAATCATTGTATGATAGGGTGCTGAAAAGTTATCAACCTTGCCCATTTTCCATAATCAGTATTCTGATGTTTAGTTAGTGAAAGTAGGTTGTTCTGAAAACTTTTCAGCATCCATTTGTATAAATATGAATTTTTTTTTTAAATGTATCTGTATATTTTCTCACTAATCAAAATTACAGAAAAAAGTTCTAGATTTTGCAAAAAGGCTAGGCTTTATTATAATAGCTAAATAAGAATTGTAATGTCCCATTGAAAATTATCTACCTGCATAACATTACTTATTGATATGCCATGAACTGGAAAACTTATCTTTTTTAAATGATTTCCTTTTGCTATCGGACGATTTTGTATTAAAAGTTATACTTAATGATAACATTAGAACCAAGTAAATTATGCTGTTACCCTTGGAATTTTGGAATAATATCAGGACTAAAGAAATAAATATGCCATTTTCTTGTTAAATTAACATTATCCACTTGATTTTATCTCAACACTACAATTCCAACTCGAGCCTCTACAAGACTTGCTGGATAAAATAATATCTTTATTATATAATCTTTCAATAAACTAAAATTCTTATCTCTGCAAGAGAATCTTGGAAACTATTTTTTTGGGGGATGTCAAAGGATTAAATAGTATAGTCAAGATAGCTGATTACATATAACAGTGTAGGTGTGTACAGTGTTATTTCCCTAAATGAAAAGTTATTGATGACTCTAGATAAGTGCTTTATTTTAGATAAGTCCTTTACAAAAGGAATTAATTTACTGCATTTTAATATTTTGGCAATTCTTTCCTAATAATAAAGCCTTTGCCTTATAAATAAATTGGCCAATCTATTAAATTTTATTTATTTAAAACTTTCTAAATATAAAACTTATTAATGTATTTTTCTAAGTTTTTAACTTTTAAATTTTCTCTGCTTGGATACTGGAGTTTACTATTTATTATGCATAATTATAATGAGTAATTTTTAAAAAACTGGATCACTTTTTCACATTTAACACATTTAACCAGTATCTCAATGCTATATTAAAAAATAATACTTTTTCATTTTAATTTTTAAAAAATAATTTTACGATTTTCAGATGAGTACTCTCAATCAACTATACAAGAGGAGTACTGAAAAGTTCTGTTTAAACAAGAAAGACATAAAAAAATGAAAAAAAAATTCTCATCTTTAGTTATTTAGTCAGGCCCAGAACTTTTCAGCACAACCTCATATAACTTCTAAATAGTAAAATTTTCTTTATTCATTTACATTTTTTTGTATCAGTCTCAAGATATTGGAAAGTTAATTGATCTATTCATTCTTGAAAATAACTTGAAAAGAAACTCAAAAAGGCACAAAGATGAATGCTTGGAATAACTCTTAAGAGATATAAAAAATTCAGTTTGGATGTGAGAGTATAAAAGATGCCATAGAAGTGATTAAGTAACAGGAGTTCAGGTTAGTGGTACATTTCACAAGAAGGAAGGATAACGGAGGGAGCAAAAGGCTGACTGAATGGTGCCCAATGGATAAGACAGAAGACCAAACAGATGAAGAGATAGCTTTTCTAGTAAGCTATGACAGATTAGTGCAGTCACAGTTATGCAAGGTGATGGGAATGACTTTTGTCCAACAAGTAGGCTTGCAATGGGGTTTGTTGCTGAAAATGATGATATTGTGTAAACATTTCAAAATTAAAAAAAGTAAAATTAATGAAAAACAAAATATTAGGATAAAAACAGCAAAATGGAAACAAAGAAATCCTGGAAGCTTTTTGTATGTTTGATACGACCCTAACACTATTCATTCATTTTTAAATAACAGATTTCTCTCTCTCTGTGGACATCTTGAAATGACTTGTCAAGATTAGGTGTAAATAACACTTAAAATAATGGCAACTGAAAAATTAATAAGTGAAAATTCAATTAAAATTTTATTAATAATGTACACCAAATTTCTTGTCATCCTATCTTTTGTGAATTTTTACTGAGGTGTTGACTCTTCATGAGGTGAGTATTAAAAATTTTATTTGAATGGTAATTATGTTTCATTTGACATTACTGAATAAGATATGTTTGATAAACTTCTTTGTACTTTGATAAACAGCTGATAGTAATTGTTTATATCACTAATCAGTTGAGGAATAAACCAAATATTATTAATAAATGTTAAATTCAACCTTGCAAGAAAAGAGAACTGACCAATGGATTTTACTCAGCTGTGTCATAAGTGGAAGAAAATGTTTAGCAATACTGTTGAAACACCAACACCATGAAGAATTCATAAATATTATTTATATTTAATTTCCTTTTTATTTTATTATCCTTATTTTTGTTGCTGTTGTTTTTTTTTTTTTCTTTTACAATATTTTAGCTCTGTTCATTCTTCAGTTTACTTCAGATAAAATTTTATCTGATGTTGGGGTCTTTTCTTCTAATACTCTGATATGTGGTCTATGTCATGTTGTCCTGATGTATTTTTTCAGAATTACATTGTAGCTGTTGTTAATTCTAGTTTTTTCTTTTTTTCTCATGTATGTTCTTGTTAGCTCACTCTAGAGCTGTTTTTCTTTTCTTTGCTTGTGTAAGCGTTGTTTAGCTCTATTATCTGCCATTGTTATCTGTTATATTGTGAGATAGCATTGAAAACTGCTTCTATGAAACAAAGTAAATCAGTGTGAAGGCACCAAATCGGTTTGACATAGACTGCACACTAGATTATAAGTAGAACGGACTAACAGACCCTGCACTGACCAAAATAACACTAGTAATAACAATGTGGATAACAACAACAACAAACTGAATCTCTATTAATAGCATCACTGAACACATCTGTAACCAACTATATTAAAATGAAAGTTGACCAGACACAGCAAAACAATAAATATATACATAGAGAGATGTGACTGTCATTCAGAAAACAAGTCAAATCTGTAAGTTAACTCAGGAGTACAAATATGGGCATGACTTCAGTATCTGTCTATATTTCTGAGATGAGGTATTATGTACATTATTTACATTATTCGAACTATTGTCCTCATCTTTGTCGCCCTATTTATTACAATGTTTTGGCCGTTGTATGCTCCAGTCTTCTTCAGGTGGTTGGAATGTCGAACGAATGTGTCCTCAAGGACACATGGCACAGTGGATAAAGGTGTTGGTTAGATCCAGTGACAGGACCCAAAGAGTGTGAGTTTAAGGCAGTGGAGAACTTTCAGAGGGAAATTAGCAGGAGCTAACAGCAAGGCCTCTGATCAGGAGATTTTGAGGAGCATGGAACCACCTCTTAATTGCTGGTGTTCCCAGGTCAACCCTGACCCGGGGTGGTAGCACTTGTTAGGGTCCCAGCTATGGGCAAATAGTTAACCCCCAAACCCAGATCTCATCCTGGGTATGACGAGAGACTACATCCGCGTCCTGGGTATGACGAGAGACTACATCCGCGTCCTGGGTATGACGATAGACTACATCCGCGTCCTGGGTATGACGATAGACTACATCCGCGTCCTGGGTATGACGATAGACTACGTCCAACAGCAAGGCCTCTGATCAGGAGGTTTTGAGGAGTGTGGAACTACCTCTTAATTGCTGGTGTTCCCAGGACCACCCTGACCCGGGATGGTAGCACCTGTTAGGGTCCCAGCTATGGGCACATAGTTAACACTCATATTACATCTGTGTCCCGGGTATGACGATAAACTACATCCGCGTTCTGGGTAAGACGATAAATTACGTCCAACAGCAAGACCTCTGATAATACGTTTTTGAAAAAATAATGTTGCCAGCTGTATGTTTTTGAAAAAAAACAACAAAAAAAAACAATATTACCAGCTATGTTTTTGAAAAAATATTACCAGCCATACATTTTTGAGAAAAAAAAAATATTAACAGAAATGGATTTTTGACAAAACAAAAATATTACCAGCAAAAAAAAAAGTTGTCGGCATTAAATGACCCATTGAGGTTGATATGCCGTAAAACAAAAACAAACAAATTTTATTCAGAGTTACTAAGGGCAGAAAGTTTTGGAGAGCCATTAAGTATTAGATAGATTACAATTCTACATATTAATAATTAGTGGATTAGTATATAACAGAAATACAAGATAATACTTACTGTTATATGTTGAGCAAAACCATTGTACTATTACTATTAAAATCAATAGGCTATGATCTTCTATATCCTGTTTCACTTTAGGATATGGGCAATCATGTTTCTCCACAACTTTATAGCTCTTAGCAATTTCTATCTTTTTTCTATTTCTCCTAATCCCTGTTTTGCCAACCATTTGCACAAGCTCATTACATAGGGTATTTGCTACTATCCTTCTTTCCTTCAGCATGTCTTATGAGGGTTAAATTTTCCAAACCCTCTTTCCTCATTATGTGCCCAAGAAATTTCAATTGTATCTTTCTGAATCTATGTATTAGTGTCCTTTTTTGTTTCCATTTTCTCTAAAACTTCATTGTTGCTCTCATGTTCAATTCATGGTATTCTCAGTATCCTTCTGTAGAATCACTTTGTTTTCAATACAACCAGAATATCTGTAATGTCTTAAAATCAGTATATTAGAAATCTAAGAAGCAATGCTTTTTATTCTGAATTTGAATAAATATTATCAATAAATAAAAAGAAGAATCATCATCTGTTTATGATTTAAAAATATATTTTGTTCAAAATGAAAATATCATGGGTTTTCTACTTGCTTATACTGAAATCAAAACCTCTGATATCAAAATATAAATACAAGTAAATTAAGAAAATATCATAGTTTTGTCAAGCTATGCACTGAAAGTATTTATACACATTCTCAGATATATTAGATCTTTATTAACAAATAAAATCTTTCTTGATAGTAAGAATTTGCATGAAGAAGAAAATTGAGTCAACAATAAATAGCAAATAAATTGTAAATTTAAGGATAAAAAGAATATAGGCTATTAGTCATGTATATCAGATCACTCCATAAGTAATATTCAACTTCAGTGTCAGAAAAAAAATACAAAAATTTTTTGTTTAATTTAGAATTTATTTATTAACATAATGTTCTTTCACTAATTCGGAAGCTACATAATACTGTGTGTTGTGAAATTCTTCTGACTTGAAGGAAAATAAAAACTAAAGAAAGAGTAGTTTCAACTTTTCATGTATTTTAAGAACTAGTCTATCAAGAGGGTTGTAGATTCTGGAATAGGTGGTAATCAGATGGAGTAAAATCTGGAAAATAAGGAGGGCATAGAATTTTTTTCTCCTGATAAAATTTTCAATCTTTTCAGATACGATCTTTGCTATAATGGAACACCACATTTTTATGATTAATCAAATTAAACATAAAAATAATATTTTTCTAAGTAGTTTCTAAATGTTCTAACTGCTGTCAATAAATGTCTATTGTACTCATAATATTGACTAGTAACAACCCAAAATGGATCATATCAATGCAATTCCATCAGTTACTGAAACAGCTCTTGGATGGAGGTCCAATTTAGTTAATGCTATTACTTGTTCTCTATCCAAAATGGTGAACTGCATCCAGAAGAGTTCAAATCGGTGCAGATATGCTTTGCTGCATTACACTGGGCTTCTGTTAAACTATCTATGAACTGCTGAATAGTTTGAATTCAGTTCTTCAGCTAATTCTTCAACTGTAACTCTAGAAATTCTGTTTCTCAAACAAAAGCAGGTCATTGTTAAATACAACTGAATGGCACATTTCTTAAGCAAAATCACCCTTCAATTATTGCTGTTTATTTTATTTAAAGACTCTATTCCATAAACACTAAGAATATATCAGTTTACTTCTGCAGATTATTATTATTTTTACTCATATGTTTTATGTATTCTACAGACATGTCAATTTTTAAAACAATCAAGTTTGTAACTTTGTTGAATTATTCTTCAGTATATGATTCATGCCAGGAAATACCAGAAGTTTTAATTAAATGTAAGGTCCCTCATGAGTCCTGATATAAGAAGAGTTGATCTGTGGTTTGTCATAGCAGATACTAAAGTAAGCATTGTATTCAGTGTCACCTCAGAAAGTCAAAAAGTCTACAAACCTCAAAGGTTGACCCAGAAGGTGACCTCAAAGTCACCAAATTCAGAATTGGGTCTCAAATAATGTTGGTAGATCCACCAACATAAACAAGGAAGTGAATCCATTTCAAATTAGACTATGCAAATACAAGAGAACCAGATGACAGGAAGTTATATAAATTCCTAACCCATGAAGGGAATAGCAGAATCCCTCTCATTCCTACATAAAATCAACTCAAGACCCCCAAAGCCACATACTCTTGAATTGGTTGATGTTAATTTGATGGAGTTCAGAAGTGAATAAATAATTATTTTACAAATGAGAAGTTTAGTCTCATATTCTTATCAAATGTTACTATCATTATATTATGATACCATGAAAAATTATTTATTTGAAACTGTACAAACATGAACTATTATGTATAGTTATTATCTAGACATTTTAGAATAGTGAAAAATATTCAGCTTCTTATTTTTAACTTTTGAACATTGTTTATGAGATGTAGATATGTAATTGTAGATATTTTATATAAATGATTTTGATTAACCTTGGAAGAAATTGTATATGAAAATTCAGTAGCTTGATATATAAATCTTAGAAAAAATGTTAAGAAAATAGTTTTAGAAATTTAAGAGAAAATTAAAAAGAAAATACTGGCAGGATTTTGATGATAACAAAAGTATCACATTCAGTTAGTTATATTTTTGTCTCATGTGGGACGGTGTTAGCAGCCCGCCATCTATAAGTAAACAAATAAAATTTCATGGCATAATAGAAAGATTATATACTTATTCAACGAACAAATGATGATAACATTGTTACAGTCACAACAGGAAGCAAAGAGACATCTGCAGTTTCTGCACAGCCAATAGAAGCTAATTTTCTGCTGCTAGGGGAAAAAGTTTAGGTGTGCCCAGAGAAAACAGGTTCAGCAGGTGAATTATAACCACCAAGCTATGAAAATCTGGGAGAAAAGCTTGTCAGTTTCTATAACTCTAGATCAAGGTTGATGTATGAAGTAGGAAAAATGAGATCAGTTTATTGCTGTACTCTGCTGAGGCATGTTCTCTGAGATTGATCAGACTTGTGGAGCTAGATTTTAGTACCACCTGAAGTGTGATGTTATTGACAGATAGTAACACTAGATGTATTATTCATATATTGTTTTACTTTGGTGGAGAGACAAACTTGTTAACAGCAAAAGATAATAAGTGGATAAACAAGAATCTGAAAAAGCAACTGGTAATCAAAACACAACAATTAGTTTCTTTTTGTTATACTTTCTTTACTATTATCCTTTTTTGACTCTTTAATCTAAAATATTTATTATGGACCAACAAGTACCTTATTCTCTGACACTTTTGCATGTTATCTTGTTAAATCATGAAAAAGAATGTTCCAGACTGTAACTCTGCTCTTATAAGAATCTAAATGTTACTACTTATTTAGTCTAGTTTCCCAGACACATGGCTGCAATAACAAGGCATCCATTAAGGATCAAATTTACTAGTATTGACTAGTGATATGATCTTGTTAACTATTCCTATATGACAATCTTTCCAAAACTGTATTATCATATGATTTTTGATTAGTGTATATATCATTGTTTTTATTTTACCATATTCACTGCTGCCTCAGGTATCTGAAACATAAATTTTTTTTTTTATTGTTAACATTAGAATTTGTTTTATTTTGGTAAATAAAATAAAATTTATTTAACTGACAAGAGAATTCTCAGTACTGTTTTTTCATCAGTAAGTGTTATATAATATACTAGCAGTAGAGCCCAGCATTGCCCGGATGTAACAGTAAGAGATAGATCAAGTATCGACCATCATAAAGACTGAAAAATAAAATTGACAAAGATTATTCTTTAAAGTTGACGGACACGCATGTCTTAATTAGTTTGTTTTTTCTTTTTTGTTTGTTTTTGGGGTTTTTTATGAATTGATCAGACCCAAACTCAAACAAAAACATTGTTTTCAATCGTTATGAGTCTACAGATTGAATAGAATTTTATTATAAACAATTGTCTTGTAAATGGTATTTTTAAAGCATTCTGAATGTAAAAATAAAGAAAAAAGTGTGCAAGACAATAAGAAACACTGTCTGCCAAAAAAAAGTGAAAATTTGTTGAAATCGATTGAAAAATGTAGGAAATCCGATCCCATATATAAACAAACACACACACACACAACCTGGGTTTTATAATAAGTATAACTTGATATGAGTTGTCCCCCTTTCATTCTGGCGACTTAATTGTGTTTTCAAATTGATTTCTTGCAAAAACAATTGTTTTTCCAATTTTTGGCGCTGTCAGAACCACCGCTAGGTAATTTTATGTAGTCCTGTGAAGTTTTGTTGAAATCGGTTGAAAAATATAGGAAATACAATCCCATATATAAACGAACAGACACACACACACACACACACACACACACACACACACACACACACACACACACAATCTGCGTTTTATAATAAGTAAGATTTGTATGCTTTGTTATGTATTTTAAGTCAAAAACAATTGTATAGATTAAGATAAAAACAATGATGCTGAAAATATCAGAGAAATTATACAACATGCAAAAGTGATGCACATAGGTATTATGTAGCAGTAAACATATTAATTCCAATGCTATACAGTGTAACCCGGATATAAGAGACCTGGATATAAGAGAAACTCGGATATAAGAGATTTTCTCTGGTCCCAAATTAGAGCCTGTGTTAATGTATATAAAATAGACCAAACCTGGATATAAGACAAACCTGAATATAAGAGACTTCTTCTCCGGTCCCAATAACTCTCTTATATCTGGGTTACACTGTACTAATAAACCATATCAAACAATTTTTAAAAAATATCTTACATACTTTTGCAGAGGGTAGATAAAAATTTTGCACACCAGGACTAGGGAATATTTATACACAGATTGAATTAGTTTTTCAAAGATTTTCCTTAATTTTTTTTAATTGTTTATTAGAATTTTGTAATTATTCTCTTTTATGCATTTTTAAATAATTTTATTTATATCTTTTTGCTTTCCCTTATTACAAAAATAAGACAAAACTCCTTCCTAATCTTTTGAACAGGAGTAGAGGTTTCTCCCTTGTTTCCAGTTTAGGATTGGGTTTCTGGTTCCTTTTAAAGTTTTTTTCCTTCTCTTTCACTCCTAGGAGCCCCTTGCACCTTTGTGGCATTATTGCCTTACCTGGGGTGAATTGATTAAAAATAATATCTACAGAATGTTTTGGATGAAGAACTTGGACCAATAATCCTGATGCACTTATTTTTAGTGTATTTTGTTTGAACTAAATTAATGGAGAATTTCTTTTCTTAAGTACATTAACATGAAGAGAGATTATGTTGAAAAATGTTACTTCTTTTTTCAACACTAGACTTATTAATTGATCTATATATTTTTGTTTGTCATTAAATAAATTACAATTGACCATTGTTATTTGTTGAATGCTACTAGTGTTTATTTGATAAATCATTTTATGGTTCAGGTAAATTGTCAATGGAATTCCTTCATCTCATTAGCAAAAGCAGATAAAAACTAAAGTGCTAATAATTAAGGAGACACTAAGTATTATATGGTATTTATCCATTTAGTGGAAGAAAGTTGACCTATAGATTCCTGAATGGACAGGTTCTGAGATTTATTAAAGAGAAAGTTTTAAAGCTTACTCAGTGATCTGAGACTGTTACACCTGATGTTTCCTTTTGTTTAATAATTTAATAATTCAGAAAAATGGACTATTCAATTTTTTGTGAATAACTTTCATATTACTTGCTTGAATTCCTTAAAAATTGAACCATTTACTCTTAAAGGTATATCAATTCAATAATCTACTAGCATTCTCCAGACAAACCAGATTTTCTTTGAAATGTGAATTTTTAAAAATTTGAAGGTTTTTATCGCTAGTAACAAAAGAGAAAAAACATTATGAAGACAGATATTTGTTAATTATGAAGTACTGCCATTTATGATACTTGGTGAAACTATACTGAACACCAAAGATTCCACTCTTTTTCTATCAATTCTTTGACACAGAGAATAATCATGAAATGACCTCGTATGTAAAATGATTAAATAAATTTCAGTTGTCAAGGATGAAATGCCAGATTATATATGTATTGAATTAATATTCTATTAAGATTAAACTAACCAATTTTAAACAAATTTGAGCAAGAAATATGAAAGTTATTCACAAAAACAGAATATTGCAATTTTCTGAATCCTTGTTATGTCCAATTTAAAAAATAATTAACTCTTTTTCTTTTATAATTTACTAGAAATATCTGAAAATTTCATGGTTTTTTCCTATTTGAATTTTCTGATGAATCTTAATTCTCAAGTTAAGGATTGAATAAGCCCCTTGTGAGTTGAGCAAATCTATATCTGTAATTCTCAAAATGCGTGTATATGTGTGATCAGATGTTGTTTATGCATTTCCACAGTTTTCATCTGATTTTGATGAAATTTTTCTTTGATAGATAATTAATTCTTCAGTTCTGGTTTTGAGTCTAAATTGTTGGCGACAATGGCTCTCTACTACTTTCTGTCCATTATAACTCTCAGCAATATTTTACTATTTATTTTCTGTTCTTGGATATATATCTTTCATAAAAACTTTAAAAAAAATATTTTAAATTATTACAATATTATACAGTTCCCTTTTCAGGATCAATTCAAATTGTTAACCTCCCATTTGGGGATGTGCCTCAGTTGCACCCAAATGTTGTTACTAATATTGATTTTTGGATGGGCTGACTTTGAACTTAAATGCTAGAATTGAATGACAAAAATTCCCAGTAATAAAAGACCCAGTCAAAGATGGGTTATACTGCTAGTATAAGATACTTTTGGAAATTTTCTCTATTGCATTAAATATTTGAACTTAATAATTTTAACAGAATATTGCAATAACAATCATAAATAGGAATGGAGGTCATTATTTAAAGAAGTAAGCAGGTAGTAATGAAAAGATTTTTTAAATTGACAAGTTTTCCCATTTTGCTGAGTATTATTTCTTTGTTTCTTTCATTCAAACTCTCTGATATGTCTTTTCTGTATTTCCTCATGATCAAAACAATAGTACATTATTTCTGAGGTATTGGCATGGTGTAATGTACATACTAAGCAACAAGGAGAATTATATGATGTATACAAATTCTAATTTCCAAGACTTGTAATTGTTGTTACCATTTTGTCTGTGCAGATACTATAGAATCAACTTTTCTCACTTTTCTTATTCAGGAAGTTATTGCACCTATGAGTATCACAGCATTTCAATGACACATTGTAGCCTGAAAAAAAAAAAAGAAACTGGTACAAGGTTCCTTGAGTAGTGTTCATTCTTAATGTTAACTGCTTCCACATTTTCCTTTTGTCAATCGAGATTATATGAGAAAACCATCTAAAGATTTAATGAAATAACTTGCATAAAAGTTGCTACCTGTACCTCAGCTGCTTACCTGTGTTCAGGAACAGATTGGCACCTGAGGTATGTGTCCTTGTAACTTGTTTTGAAAGTGAAAATCTTGTTTGTCATGTGAATTCAATTTAATTTTTTTGTTGTAAAATATTTTTTTTATTTTTCTGTGGAATGATCTCAGCAGCATATACATTAAAAATGTTTTTGAATGCCTCAATACACTTAATTTAGCATTTTCATGATATATAAACTTTTCAAGTATTATAAATCCTGATTTACAAATGAATGAATGAATGGTGTATATATATATATATATATATATATATATATATATATATGCTTAATTTATTCAGTGATATAAGTTGGTTTTTTTACATTTAAAATATATATATTGGAAAGGATTTGGTGTTTTTTCAATTCTAATGACATGCATTTTCATTAAAAAATCTTTAATTTATAAAAATGAAACCTATTTTGTTATTATAGCATATTTAAAATGTGTCAAGTATTTTCAAATTTTATACTTAGCTCGAAAATTGCCCCTCAACTGAAAATCAAACATAAGACAAAAGTTAGTGTAACCTTTATGTTAAGTCTTATATTCTTTTAGCAATTATATAGTTTTTATTGATTTGAAGAATGCATGAAAATTATAAAAGGCCTTGAAGGGTGTTTATGTCAAATGTTTTATTTATATAGTATTAATACAAATATAAAATTTGTCACTGAATTGATTGATGTTATATTCAGCACTCAGACCCCAGAGTTTCATAGACAAACCTTTTTGTAATCATTCAGGAGATTTCAGCAATGACAATTTGGTAAATTTCTATTCTGACATGTTTTGCCAATCATCAGAAAAATGATTTGATTTAAACAAAATTACATCAATGAGATGCGATTCATATTAAGCATATGAATGCTTGATTTTTACTTTAACTGCATTATTATAGAAATTAGATTGTAACTAATTTGAACCCTATATTTATTTATTTATTCATTTATTTTAAGGTTTACATATTGTACATTTTTTTTAAGTTTTTGTTTTGTGAATATAAACTTTGTTGAAATAAAATTTTCTGATATTACTGGTTCATTGGCAAAACGTCAAAATAAAAGTTATTCAAATAGTCTCATATATTTACTATTCTGTCAGATTCTCATCTAAACTGTGCTTATATATATATATATATATATATATATATATATATATATATTTACATCTAACTCACTTGTCTTCTACTCTCTCCTTCCTCACTTTGTTAATTTACATATGCTTAATACGGCCTGTCAAAAATGTGTAAATTTCTTTTCATTTTTTGTTTCAACCTTTGGAAGTAAAGTCTGATGATCTGCAGTCCTTTAAAAGGGCTGTGGTGAAATAATTTATTACATGGAACCTTAAAGTGGTCTGTTTTTATTTAAACTATTTGCTCTGGATTTACATTGATCTCTCTGGATTTTATCCTCCTTGGGTCTACCCATACGGATTACCTAGTTTTCCATAAACTATATATATATATATATATATATATATATACACGTGTGTGTGTGTGTAGAATTCATAAAGAATTTTAATAATAAATCTTTTTTTAATAATCAATATACACTCAGTAATAATTGATTTCCCAACCAAAGTTTTTTTTTTTTTTTTTTTTTTTTTTTTTTTAAATCAAACCTAATTTTAAATGTACAAAGGAACTTTCTGAATATTTGTTGTTTGCCTTTTAATTCCATCAAAACTTTACCAATCTCCTGAGTCAAATTCTATCAAGATTACTGCTATTCTTTGGACATGTCCAAGAGGACATCTACAGCATGTACCTACCTTTATAATGCCGCCAAGATTTGGTCAGGTGAATTTTCTGACCATTTGCCATATTGAACATTTTTGTTTAAATCAAGATTTCCCAAGATGTTCACAAATCCAAATGCAAGATATGTAATTTGTTTCTTCACAAATGAGTATTTCATCAAACTCCACAAATGGTGGCAAATATTTGTTTGGATATAGTCTGCATAAGTTGTGTAAAAGAAAAAAATAAAGAAAATCTAAAACCATATGTACAATTGCTTATCCTGTGTAGTTGCATCAAGAATAATATGTGCCTGAGAAAATTTCAAATAAATAAATTATATTATTGTTATTGATAGGATTAGATTTAGTTTGGTATCAATTTTCAGTAACTGGGTACCCAGTGAAGACTAAACTAATTACGCAAGCAAATTGGTCCACAAAACAGACTTTTCATCAACTATGTTTTAGTGAGCTTAAATATTATCTTTGAGAGAACTCAAATCAAGTCTGTGAAATTTCGTATTTCTATCTTTGTGTATACAAATTATGAAGCATAAAATTATTCATAACTCAGCATTTACCCTATACTTTAAATATGCTTTCAGAGACTGAATCATTAACTTGAAGGAATTAATTTATTATAAATTAGGATATTTTAATGCATTAGTAGAGTGGTAAACTTAAGGAATTGTTTTTTAAACAACTGAATAAAGATGTTTTACACTCATTTTTGTTACTTAATTTAATCAGATATAATTATTTTTTAAAAAGAACAATATACATAAAATAAAGCCAGTATTAAGAAACAAAATAAAGAGAGTACTTGATAAAAAAAGAACAATTTTCCCAAACAAGTGGTTGATCTTTGACAAGCCTTAAAAAATGTAATATACTGAACACAACTTAAAAGAATTATTTTTTATGTTGCAATATAAGATGAAAATTTTAAATAAGCATGCTTAGTTTAAATTTCTGATTTTTTTATCTCTAGTTTAAAAAATTGGTATTCACGAGCTTAATAGACATGCTTTTTTTTTTCTTTTTAGAAAAAAACAAAAAAAACAAAAAAAACAAAAAAAAAACACAAAAAACATATTACAAGACTCATCTCCAGTCAACTTTGGAAAGAATTAAGTGTCTTTGCAAATTTTTTTGAATTTGTCCCCCTAAATCATGGTACACATTTAAATATTTTTTAACCTCTGTGAGCAAATGAGACACAATTCATTGGTTTTGTGGTGCACTTTTTGGCACTATTGAGGAGAAAATGCTCATCTTGTAAAGAATAGTGAAACATATTTTGTGACTATTTTTGTTGATTAGCATTCATTAGACCTTTCTTTTACCCATGACATTTGTCAAAATAAAAGAATATTGATTTTTATCATTTTAGGAAGGATCCTGTTCATCTCTAAATACAGTGTCAAATTGATCCTTGGTTTTTAAATAGATACCTTAACCTTATTTTTATTTGAAAATGTCAAATTTTAAATTGTTATTACATCATTGATCAATTTAAAATAAATAGTTATTCTCTCCCTATGTTTATGAAAGTGCCTTCATAATAATGCTAAAACCAAAAATAAAAATACATACATCTGTTTTGCAAGATAATCAGTGATTGATTTGATTTTTATATATCATGTCCATTCTGGATATTGGGGGATCATTGTGATCCACAATTTCCTGTCTTATGTTGTTCTTAGTAAATTTTGTATTTTAACTAATTATTGTTCTGCCAACCATTTACACAAACTCATTAGGTAGGTTTTGCACGGCTTTCCTCTCTCCCTCTCATCTTCAATATGTCCTTTGAGTGTCAAAATTTCTAAGCCCTCTTTCTTCATTATGTGCCCTAGAAATCTCTCTCATGCAAAGTATGTGCACTTTTTGTTTCTATTTCTCTAAAACTTTGTCATTGTTCACATATTCAGTCCATAGTATTCTCAGTATCTGTCAGTAGAACCACATTTCTGTTGCCTCAAGTTTCTTCTTTATCTATGAGGAGATTGTCAAGTATTAATCTGACACTGTATTTATATTATGAACAGGACCTCCATTCTAAAATGAGAAAATTTCAATATTTTTTATTCTGGTAAATGCTATGAGTAGAAGAAAGTTTAATGAATATTAATCAGCAATTATTAGTCATATAAAAATTTATGTCTATTTTTCATGAGTACACCATTTTCCTTAAGTAGTACCAACTTTTTCAACATTTTTCCCTTTTTCAATGGTTAAAGATTGGTCAGATCAAGGTTGGTCTTCGAGTACCATTTCATAATACCTGAAATGAAAATACTATTTGTACACCAATATTTTACTTGAAGCTTCTTTGTTAAACACTTTTAAAAGCATTATAACAGTTTGGACAGCAACCCCCCACCCCCATACAAAAATCACCATGTTTGCAAGTACTAGATAAAAAAAAAAGCACAGAAAACAATCAATTCAGAAACATGTCATATGACTGGCTTAAAATACTGTTGGGTGGTGACACCTGGTGGTGCAATGTGCAACTACATCCAGTTCATATACCATGCTTGAATTCTTTGTTTTGTAGGGTATATGTTCATAGTGATTACACTTGATTTAAAAACAAGAATTTTGGAGTAAATGTTTGGTAAATCCATGTTGGCTCTTATTAATATAGTATCAGAAGAACTTGGTAACACATTTTTCACTGAGAATCTCTTTCTCCTTTTTCTGTATTAAAAACATCCTCTGCCCACACTGTTAAACTTGTGAATGATTAATATCTTGAATATTTTTGTTTTGTATTTGGCTGGAAATTTAAAAAGTTTTAGAAATATAGCTATTCCCAATGAAACATGGACTTTTTTTCATTTCTTTTCTATTGAAGAAGTTTTAATATATAACTTATCACACACAAACTTAATTATTCTTGCAAATGTACAGAAGCTTTTAAACAAAGAGTATCCATTTGATTGTATCTATTTTTTTTTAATTTAAAAAACAAAGGCATTAACCTGTTGATCAACATTAACAATATGGCCATTGTTGCTTCTGATATGGAAAAAGGCTGATTTCAAGGAGTTTCTAAAATCTGAATATTTTTCTCTATTTTTTTTTCTTTCTGGAAAATGGCTCAACTGCTTTGGCAGTTTTCTCTTATTCATCTCTTAACTTGGATAGAAAGGCAGACATGTTCAGTAGACAGGAAAGTCAATTTTATACTTCAAAGCACTAAAAGGTACAACCAAGATCTTAGGAGTAAAGCACCTGTCTACCTCACTCAGATATACTGTATCTGTGCATAAACACACCAGCAGTATTTCTAAATATATATTCACCTATTTCTTTGTAATATTTGTGTGTATGAATACACGTAATTCCCTCTGACAGATTTACTTTTTACATCATAAGATTGCATAAAAAGTTTCTGTGTATGTACACATAAACACAGAAAAACAATATTTAAGTCTAAACATGTGCACTTCAAACTCCTATGAAAAAAATATGAAAAAAAAAATAGTTTTCCCTTTTTTTTTTGTTGTTCCATTGAATTGTTTTCTAATACTAATTTGTACATTTTTCTTTGCTTGTATAATGTGGACAACCATATATAGTTTGGGAATAAATAGATAATGTAAGAGTGCAGATAAACTTTACCAGGACTCATCTTGGTTTCAAGAAAAGGATTCATACTTATCCTGGCTGTTGATATATACTGATTTACATAAAGAATGTTTTGTACACCTTATTTGGTTATTTTACCTAATACATTTGTAACTTGGTTAGCACATTTCAAGTACAGGTGAAGAAGCTTTTTCAGGCTTTGATTATTTATTGGTCTGTATCACTGTCACTTTATCATACATCAGAGGCATAGTGAAGAAAGTGCAGAGAATATATAGTCTATACAAATAACTTAAGTACAGTATTTAAAAGCAGTTCAATGTTATACAGATATCTTACCAAAGTAAAACCCTTGCTGGAAGAAAACATGATCATGAACTGTCTATACAACATTCTATGCAGTTGTAGCAGAGAGTGCAAGGGCAAGTAATCCATAGGAGATACTTTAGTCAGGTAGGACTGCATGAAGGGAAAGGAGGAGATACACCAAAGTTTATGAAATCAAATCAAGATAATAGGGTGTGGTACTAAATCGTTTGATCAACAGATCAAACAGAAGTAAGAGGAGGTTGTGGAAACCATTAATTAGGAAAATATTACCATGAACCAAGAGATGGGAGTGTGTGCAAAGGTCAATGCAGTTTCACAAATTCAGTGCAGATATCAGGAGAATACAATCCCAAGCATATAAATGCAATCACCAGAGATAATGTATATGAAAGAGGCAGTGCATGCTCTCTCAGAATAGGATTCAATGACATTCCAGAATACAACAAACACTCAATAAAGGCTGGAAGGTACATGGCTATAACATTGTGGAAAAACAAGGACAACTAACCACATACAATAAAATGCCTGTTAGTACAATAGCAAATTATAAACTTTTGTATTTCACCTTTCACCTTCAAAAGCCTGTGTCTGCTGTACAACAGTTGTCCTACTGATTTAGCTACTCAAGCTAATGGTTACAGTTTTTCCACCAATCACTTGATGCTATATATCATGATTTTTTTTTTTTTTATGCACAATAGTATAGTAGTATTTTATCATGATTTTATTTTTTTATATGCAGGTGGTATAATTGCTATTCATGTAGAAAATGAAAATCAGTAGACAGAGTTCAAATTTCAGCTAAGATTGATGTGTTCACTTTGTGCTAATGCCCTCAGGAAAGAGGAATCAATCTCTTCTTCTCCAGCTATAGATAAATTAGTAAGGCCTTGGTAAAGCAACCAGTGATGGAGAAAGACTACTTTGAATTCAAAATAGTGACGAAGACAATGAAAAATCACTAGACTATCTTTACCAAGAAATCATGTCATTTCACAGATATTAAAGAAAAGGAAGCTGTAAAAAGACCATAATCACTTATGTCTTGAAGAGATACAGCATTTAAAAGAAATATTCTCAATCATTATTATACATTTAATTTGGATCTTCTGTTTTTTTTTTTTTTTGTTTTTTTTTTTCATCCCAAGCAAAGCAATAATACCACTAGGACATAAGTGATTATGGAGAATAAAAGAGAATGGGAAAACTTAGTAAGGAAAAAGGACAATAAAATATTAGGTTAAGGAAGACAGAAAATGGCAATTGGTGTTGCATTTAAATTTTTGAAGATTGTAGGAAACAAGAAATCAGGAAGGAGTTCTATAGATGTGAAGTTAAAAAACTATTAGACTAGAACATACAGTTGTATTTAACTAGATCAACAATAAAACTGAGACAGTAGCACACTTAAATTCATGCAGTCAAGACACCAAGGAGGAAAACTCTTTCATTTTATCTTTAGTTGCTTTTCAAGACTACTCGGTCTACAGACAATTGTAAACAGAATGGATAAAAATAAAGAATAAACTCTTCACAAAACTTGAAATGCTTACGCTAAACAAGTTTAGAGAATGTAAAACAGTTGTTAGTGTATTAGCTTTCAAATCTGACTTGACAGAATTTTGCTATTATTTTTATGTAGGTATTTATGGCTGAGTAGACATTAATCTCAATGTACTGACCAATAGATTCTCTTACTTTATCAAATCCAAATTATTTTTAAATCATTGATGGCCCACACAATCCTGATAAAATATTCCTAATTTTAGAATTGAATTCTAGAGAATGAATAAAGAGAAGAATGAAACCAGTGATGGAGATGGCAACAGCTATTAATAATTATACTAACATACAAGAAATAGTCTGTATACATAGAACTGATAATAAATAAACCTTCTAAAGTGGTAGAATTACTGATATAGACCTCATAATGAATAGTTAACCATAAAAAGTCATAGACTGCAATGACATTATCTGATCTGAAAACTTCAAAGTAAGAAACGTATCACATTAAAAAAAAAAATTAATGGCTGGTTGTTAGTTTTCAAGTACGCCTATCTGCTAAGGTAGCTAGTTAATCCCTGTTGAAAATGTATGCTCAGACACATCTGTTCAACACCCACAGAGCCACCTTTGGTTTATATTACAATGATGCTGAGTGGACCTTAGTTACTGATTCTGGGAGAGAATTCATTTTCTAGTATAATCAACAGTTTTTTTGTTTTTTTTTTAAAACAAGGCCAGCATACTCAAACCTTTGGTTATAACTGTGCTTTTCAGGTACTTCCAAACAGTTATGATCATCTTCCCTGGTGAATATTATAAAGAAGTCACCTCGTTGACAAATCAACCAGGCTTAAATTCTAACCCAGGCTTTACAGTTGAAACACTAATGTTCTAATCACTTGGCCATGCTATCCTCTCTACAATATTACTGTTGATGTAAAAGTATTAAGCGTATACATTTATATTGAATTTGTAACCAATGTGTATAAATCCATTGAATACTGGGAAGTGTTAATTAAAATAATGAAGATATATAAAGACATACTTTGTCAATCTAACAATTTTAAGACATAATGGGTGATAGAAGGTAATCATAAATATAATAGCTTTATCCTGCTCATGTTGTTTGCATTAATTCATGAACACTCTTTTTCTTGATTTTCAATGCACAACATCCAGACTGAATGTTGAAACTTGCTAAAACATTAATTTAAAAAAAAATGTTGCTAAATTCTGTGTTTGCTCATCAAATTGTTTCTCCAGTTTAGTTTGATGGTATAG
The DNA here is from genome assembly GCA_903632075.3 of Acanthosepion pharaonis. Lineage (NCBI taxonomy): Eukaryota > Metazoa > Mollusca > Cephalopoda > Sepiida > Sepiidae > Acanthosepion > Acanthosepion pharaonis. The sequence goes on from CAHIKZ030000439.1 coordinate 458,910, forward strand.
AAAATGTCTAAAGCATAATAGTACTGAAGTAGCAGTAAAGTCAGTGGGTTGTGATAGAAAATTGCTGAAACTTTGTTTATGCATCCTCCCTCTTATGTACAATGGCTTTTGACAGCTTCCTCTTACTTTTAATATCTGTAAAATGTAGATTGTGACAACTGTCATTGGTGATAATAATGGACTGGTTTTTCATTGCTTTTCTCATGGTTTTGAATTCAGAGTTGTCCTCCTTTTGCCAACCAAAGCTAATGGACCCAATCTGACATGATATTTAACTCATAGCTAAAGAAGAGATGAGTTTATGCCTTTTCCAAGAATATTAAAAGAAAATGAATCATAAACTGTGTCAGCTGGAATTTGAACTTGACTTGCCTATTCCATTTTTTCTCTGTTAACCATTATTTCCTCCTCACCTCTTTTTTTTTTCCCTTTTTTTCCATGTACTTTGTTTAGATACAGTCAGCATTAAGTTATTATCTTGATTATGGTTTCAGATTTTTCTCTATTGCCAGAATATCTAATCATTAGAGGGAATAAAATATATTTATTATAAAGTGAATGTATGTATGTATGTATGTATGTATGCTCCAAGTTGTATGCCACAGTTTTGCACCTTAGAAGCTTGCAAAGACTATGAGAATTTTTCTGACTGTTCATGTAAGTCAATATATTTGGTAGGCCAAAAAGTTTGTTTGCTTATTAAATAGAAAATTTACTTACCAAACAAACTTTTTGGCCAACCAAGTATTTTATAAATAACCATTTGTTTTTATATAGTTGATTTCATAGTTCAAAAGAAGCAACTCATTTTTACCTTTTGTATACAAAATTGCAGTACAAATTGTAAATAAGCTATAAGTGCGAGTATCTTGTTATATACAAGTGTTTATATGTATTTTCTGAATTCTAGGTCAGTTTTACACTAAAATGGAAATTTGACTTGTTAACTCCTTTCTACATTTTGTTGAGTTTTTTTTTAAAAATAATTATAATAAACTTTTTTTCAGAAAAGAGTCAATTAGGGGATCAAAATTTCAATGTCATGATTTTGTAAAGTCAGTTCAGATATATATATATATATATATATATATATATGAGAGAGGGGGGTATCAAAATACTTTTACAAACTTTGAGGGTGGGTTTCTCACACCAAGACAAGGACAAAAGTCCATATAAACATATGACCGCAAATCTTTTGTTTCTGAGTTAAGTTTAAAGAAAGTTATGGAGAGCAGGTTACTTTTGTCATTTGTGTAAATTTTGGCTATGCTATCTTCAACGTTTAACATGTGTAGTAGTAGGTTAACTGAGAAGTGTTCCATTCAACAATGGCAGGATATTCATATTGTGAACAGGCAGATATGATTTATACATATGTCCTCACGAATGGTAATGGATGTGAGGCTGTGTGGCTGTATCAGATTGCATTTCCAGACTGAAAGCAGCTGAGCCCTCCAATCTTTGCTGCTGTTTATAGTTGCATTCCTGAGACAGAATCCATGGCACCACAAACTATGGATTGAAGAAGACCAAGATCTGCTCATATGCCTGACCATGAAGAACACATTCTACAGGCTGTCAGAGATGATCCAGGTATCAACATACATCAAGTAGCTCTAGCATATCGTACATCTCATAGTACTGCATGGACAGTACTTCAAGAACAGCTCTTGTATCAGTATCATTTGATGTGTGTGCAAGGTCTTTTGATCACTCACCATGGGAGAACCTTTTGTCGATGGTTTATTGCACAAACTGCCGATCTGTTGTTTGTCTCTTCAGTCTTGTGTATGGATGAGGCAACATTTGGAAGAGATGAAATAAGATTTGCAAAACCAACATTGCAGGCGGATCGGAATCCCCATGATACAATACATTCTTGACACCAGCATCTGTTTCCAATTGTGTGGTTCTGGAATTGTATGTGACTGTCTTGTAGGTTCATATGTTCTCCCAGCATGTCTTACAGGTGCTATCTACAGGGACTTTATTTCAAACACACGTCCAGACCGGCTAGAGGATGTAACCCTGCTAATATGAAGACGTATGTGGTTCATGCATGATGGGATTCCAGCACATTCTAGTCATACTGATCACAATGCACTGGCTGACATCTACCATGAAAGATGGATGGGTATGAGAGGACTGGTTCCACGGCCTGCAGGTTCCACCTCAATCTTTTGGATTTTTATCAGTAGGGCCACCTAAAACAGTTGGTTTATGCAGCAGACATTAATAATGCAGTGACGTTTCATCAGCATGTCATGGGGGCCTGTGAAACCATTCAACATTGTGTGGAAGTATTTGAAAGGGTCTGCCAGTCAATGATCTGATGGGTGCATTCATCTTTAGAAGCAAGCGGAGGATATTTTGAACATTTGTTATGAGTTACTGTATTTGTGTTGAGCTACAACAATGGCCTTTTGGGCATATGTCTGTATGGACACCTTACCATGTATTGGCGTAAGGAACCCACCCCAAAGTTTGTAAAGGTATTTTTGATACACCCTCTGTGTGTGTGTGTATATATATATATATATATATATATAGAGAGAGAGAGAGAGAGAAAATACTAATAAAAATGTGTTTTTATTTTCATGAATTCTGGATAGAATCTATGAAGATGGTTAATGAATTGTCTTTCTAAATGTTACAGGTTTATGTTAGACCATATTTTTATTGTGTTAGAGTTACCAGGGTCATGTTCTTAGATGTATAACAAGTACTAAAATGAGTGTGTGTGTGTATATATATATATATATATATATATATATTAATGATTCATATTTATTATTGTTTTAATCTTTATATATATATATATTCATTTTTAAAAATTGATTGCATATTTTTATAAAGGCAAAATAGTACTATTTTTTTTTAACTGCTTGATTGTAACAATTCTGATGGAATCATTATTCTTGGACAAACTGGTGATTTTTTTTTTTAATTATAAAATGTATAGTAAAAAATTAGATAATTTATTAATATTTTAATTATCACAAACCTCTTTTCAGAAAAGGGTGAATAATGAGATCAAAATTTTCAAGGTGATCATTTTGTAAAGTCAGTTAAGGCATAGATATTTATTTATTATGTAGAAATATACTAATAAAAATGTGTTTTTATCTTCATGAATTCTGGATAGATTCTAAGATGGTTAATGAATTGCCTTTCTAAATGTTACAGGTTTATGTTAGGCCACATTTTTATTGTGAAAATTACCAGGGTTATATTCTTAGATTTATGGCAAAGGCAAAATAATACTATTTTTTTTTTTTTTTTTTTTTTTTTACTGCTTGAATGTAACAATGCTGATTGAATCAATATTCTTGGACCAAGTTGTAAATTTGTTTTTTTTTTTTTAATGATTACGTATAGTAATCTCATAGTATTGTATTTATTTTATGTATCTCTTAATGTAGACAAGGCTGAGTACTTCAAGTTGTTTAATAAATCCTTTCTGTGTTTTACTGCAATTGATGAGAATACCGTGGAAAGAACATGTGATTAATTAGTAAATTCTAAGGAGAAAAGGAACTGTAAGGAAACTGCTAAAAATAATCAGAAAGAGATAGCTGAAATTAATGGGACACAATGAAGAAAGAAGTTTTGGAGCCTTTAATACACACAGGGTATAGTGAAAGCAAGAGAAGCAATGAGAAAATGATGACTGAAATAGAACAAGAGGGGGAAAGACTTATATAACACAACAAAAACAGGAAGTTGTAGAAAGTCATGGATTATCCATATTCTAAAAGGACAGGTCATATGAGAAAAGATATCTTGGGTTGCATAAACAGTGAGTATTGAATAAACAAGTAAGATTTGCATATAACTTTATTATTTTAATGCTTATCCAGATTATCCTAAAGAGACAACAGATCAAATATTATTACTTGAATATTGATTACTTATAAGCATGTTTACTGGGGTTGCAATCAAACATACTTAAGAGAAGATCCTCCTTTAATACTTGCTGAGTGATCTTTTCTTTTTTCTTTTCTTCTTCTTTCTTTAATTATTATTACAATTTTCTAGCCTAAAGAGGTTTTGGTCTGCAATAGATATTGTTTTTTCTCCATATCCCTCAACAAAAAGAAAAGGCTTAAGAATAATCATGAATGTATTCTTTTATAGACAAAACAACTTCTTTATATTGTTGTTTTCTTTAGTTTGAAGATCTTATATTACCTGTATACTTATTAACCAACCAGCAGACCTAAGTCCTGTGGACATTTTCGAATCAGGAAAAAAATGAAAAATCTCCTGGATTAAGTATTCTTGTCCTACCATCATCCTGGTTGTCAGTTTTAATTCCCATCAATTCTATCAGCTCACAAGATTTTTTTTTTTTCTCTTTTTAGCCTTTATTTGTGACAGTTGAGATAATCGCCTGGAAAGTGTTATTACCTGTCATTGTTCCCTCTGGACAGGTGGACAGCTTTTTTGTGTGTGTATATTTGTGCATCATAAAAAAGGTTTATGATTAAGTAAGTAAATGTACAGGGGGGTGTTGAAAAGTTCTCAGCCCATCCAAATACCGCAATGTATAGATGGATTGCTTATAACAAATTTAGTATAGGAGATAAGGAAATTAAACATAAAATAGTCTGCACTAAGGGTAGTTTTGCCTCTACATTGGAAGATGCTACAAAACCAAAACGTTAACCTAAGAACTTGAGTCATGTTCTTAAATAGCCTTGTCAGATATTAACTCTTATAATGATGTTATGCATGGCATCCAACTCATTCAGAAATATCTAAACTATGAGCTATATACAACCATTTTCTCAAATCAATAATGAAAAACGGATTGAAGCAATTGAGCTCTCAAAAAGGACTGTCCTTTATCATATCTCATAAACTAGCACTACAGAATCACTAAGAAAGAATTTTACCAAATAACAGAAACCACATCACTTGAAAACTTTCAACAGCAACAACATCTAAAATAGATAGTGTGTGTAACTCAAAGAGAAAATAAATTCATTAGTGATTTACTGAGTCACTAATGTTTATATACTTTATATATGTTCTTAACTTGTTATCACTAGAGGTGATAGTGGAGACAAGCTTCCACTGTCTATAAAATGCTTCCACGGTATGTGTCTCAAATAGCCTCTAATAATGAAGCCCAGCTCTAAGTTGTAAAATGTCCGAAGGTGGTCAATTGGTACTTCTGCTTTGGGTAGATGGAGTTTAACAGCCTAGGAAGGCAGTCTATCTAGGGGAAGGAAAACCCTGATTTTAAACCTCCACTGCCTTGCAGTTATATCCAGATTGGGAAAAGGTTATGGAAACAAATCTAGACAGAAAATCCAAAGTAGAGCCCCAAAGGACTGTCAACTTTGACAACCCTTCAGCAAGTCCTGTGGCCAAACCAGCCTCAAATATAATGTCCTGTATTTCTTTGGATCTTGTTAGTATAACCAAGAGTGGGGCCATGTAATGTGGGCAGCATGTGGCCTCCATATATCTGCACCCTAAAGAGGTTACTCCAGTCTCACCACCAAAGGACTGAATTTTGACCAAATGTAGGCACTAGATAAACAGATGCCTACAAAAGATATTATTGATATTCAATACTAGACAGTGATAAAAATGGACTAGAGAAACCTATTTTCATGAAAAATTGTTTTAAGGGAAATATTTTATAAATTTCAACAGGCAATAATGTTAACTTTTTAGTCAATGAATGTTTCTGTATAAGAAAGCAGCTAATCTCACCTGTACCACTACTGTGCATATTACTGTAGCTTTCTGTGTAGAAATATACATAAGACAAATCCCTAAAATAATTGTATTATATCTGTATAGTTGGAACTACAAGAGTTATATAGGTACATCAATAAATTAGAATTCTAATGATGAAAAGGTGTTTATTTTATACAATACTTATTTTTGACACAATCTCTTCCTTGTCAGTGCACTTAACTCTTAATGTAATGACATTGATTGATCATTATAAAATGAAAATTTCAGATTAAAATTCATCTGATCCAAGCTATGAACTTATTGATTTACCCTTGTAACTTTTTGTATAGATTTTAAGAATTACGTGAGAGAGTAATTCATTCAAAATATTAAATAAAACAACTGTTCATGTCTAAGATTCCTTTTTATATATTCTTTCTTAAACCAACCATGATTAAAGCCCCAGAATTTTAGTCAAACACTTGGTTCATATATATTACTACTATCAATAAGAAATAAGCTCTTTTACTATGCACAAGTGATTGCAAATTTAAAATAAATGACTATAATTGTGTCCAAAATGTTTGTGTTTGCACATTCATATTATATGTGCCTGTATTTGCATATGCACTTTAGCATCTTTGTTTTTATTTGCTTCTGACTGTACATTTGTCTGTTTGACAACAATCATAAAGACACCATTATGAATAATGCAAGGGATTAATTCAATGGCACCATGGATTTAATTCCCACATTTTTAAAAGAGAATGGACACTAAATCCTCTGAGTGATTTGAGCCATTTTTAATACCATAATAGGGGTGTTGGCAGAAATCTGCACTGCAAGCATTTATAAATATCTTGTTTAGAATATCAATAATAGCTTTAGTGATTCAGTAAATCATGAGTAATTGAAGTCTGTTGTCCTACAGCCTGTAATATTTGCCTTTACCAAGACCTGAAGGGTCATTGTTTTTAATGGTTTTGTTATATTTTGTTATTCATAATAGCTTAATCTTTAGAAAAATGGACATTGTCTGGTGCATTTTGTGACCAACAAGCAAATATTTGTTTGTTTTTTTTTCTTCTGATTTTTTTTTTTTTTTTTTTTAAACAAAGAATGGCAGATTTTATAATGAGGAGAAATACATTACTTTTTTTCTCTTTCAGCTATCAGCACATTGTTCTGCAGTCTCATGAGTGTTCTTTACTGTTACTACTATAGCAATAATTTTAGGAAAGTACATAGAGAGATTTATAAATATAATCTTCTTTACTGGTTTAATACAGGAAAAATTGTTTGGAAAGAAAAATCAAAATTTTTAAAGATATTTCCTGTAATTCTGAGAAGAGCCATTATCTTTCCAAGAGGTTTTTTTTTTTTTTTTTTTTTTTTGCCAATTGAACTAATTTTCATTCATGTTGGTTGAATAGTGGTTGAATCATTGTGGGAACAATATAAATAAGAAAAAGATTGGGTTCACTTGTCAAAAAGAAAACTGTTGAAAAATTTATCAGTTGTATTTTTTTTTTTTTTGTCCCTTCTTCTTTGAAACCCCCTGCCACTTTGTATTAAAAAAAAAAATTAGACCACCTACCAAGTGTCTCTGTCATATATCAGTGTTAATTATCTTAATCTTGAAGAAAAGCATGGCATATTTATCATCTTTGAATGAACCCAGATGGAAGATGCAAAGATTTAGGGAAAAAAAAAGTTTGTTTATCAAGAAAATGTGTTCTGAACTAGATTTTGAATTGAAGTTAATCACAGAGGATTTTTAAAAGTATTTTTAATAAAATGTTCTTGTTTACACTTTTCTTTCTTCTGACTAATCTATATTTTAAGCCGTTCTTGGCACTGAAATATTTTGGTTTTATTATTTTGAGATAATACGTTTAAGTGAATGTTGCTTGTTAGATTTTTATAATATGAAGATGATATAGTAAAATGATAATGAGGTAATATTAATGCCAAATACACTAATGGAAGAGAAAATTGCAACAGCTTGAAGAATGATGCTAATTATTTACCTCAGTACAGTATGTGAATGTTAATATATAGTAGATATTCAGAGAAAATTTTTAATGTTTTCAGCCATGACATAGTACAGTTCACTCTGTGTCTGATGGTAACACATGCTGCAATAAATTTATATAGGGAAAAGAGACCAGTGCAAGCGTCATATCATAGAGATGCATACGTATTCATTCTATGTATTGCATACATAGAGATGCATATTCCTTTTGATCAATTAAAGCCATTTGAGCCTTTGAGAGGTGGTTGGATAGTTGTTTAGGAGAATTACTACACATGTTGAACATTGCACATTCGATGTTGGCAATAATTGTCAAAATAACAAAAGAACAGATTAAACATTAATTATAGGATGAAAAAATATATGGTTGTTAGCAAAAGGTTAGCCCAACTACAAATTGGAAATACCAAAATCAAGCATGTATATAAATTTAAATATCAGAGGATGGAAAATGCAACACTGAAATCCGAAGATGGAATAATGAAAGATACCTTCAAAAAGTTAAGCAAAGTATTAAGAAACAGGAACATTTTGTTAGAAACAAAGAAAAGGGTACTGAACTGTTAAATAATATCAGTCCTCCTATATGGCAGTGAATGCAGGACAATATCCTTACAGATGAAGAAGAGACTTAAAACAAGAGAAATGTGGTTCTACAGAAGAATGCTGAGAATACCATGGATTGAACATGAGTAATGAAGAAGTTTTAGGGAAAATGGCAACTAAAAGTACTTTTATACTTAGAATCAGAAAGAGAAAGTTGAAATTTCTAGGGTACATAAGGAGAAAAGAGGGCTTGAAGAATTTGGCACTCACAGGAAATGTAGAAGGCAAGAGGGATATATGAAAGCATGAACAACCTACCTAAATGGTGTAAATGGTTGGCAGAACCAGGATTAAGAGAGATAGTAAAGAAAAAAAAGAAAACAAACTTTGCTAAGAGCTACAACAGACAGGAAGTTGTGGAGAAATATGATTATGAGACATTATTATTGTTAGTTTAAGAATATTAGAAATAATTTTTTTTAAATAATTATTGATATACGATTGCAATCAAACATGAAATCAATTTTGATTTTTTTCTGCAGCTAATTTTTGTTACTTAGAACTAATTTTTCTCAAAAGATTATAAATTGGCTTTATATCTTTGAAATTTTCATGTTTTAAACAGCATTTGTTGAATATTTAAATATGAATCTAATTTTAGAATTACTGGTAATATAGTTTGTCTCTATCATCGAAGCAAAGACTGAAAATCCTGATCAAACATTTATTTTGATTCTATATCTCTGCTGGTTACTTGAGAGACATCTGATAACTTCTTGATGACCTCCAGCCATTTCTCTGAGGTTCAATAGGATGAATCAAATATAAGGTTGATTGAATTTTTTTTGTCATTTATCTTTTTTATTCTCAGAAAATATCTTGCAAGATGATCTTGACAAGGTTAGTTATCTTTAACTTGTTGATTATCTTTTGTGGAACTTCCTAGTACATATCCATTCTATTTCTTTTCATTTTTTTTTTTGTAAATTTCTTTTTCATTTTTTTTCATATAAGCAGCAAAAGTAATCGATCATTAATTAAATCAGATACAGTGCAAAACTAGTTTCACTAAAGAATTTCAAACTACTGAAAAAGTTAGTTGTGGGTAGCTCAGATAGAATTTGGAATGATACAAAATTACTAAGCATGATTTGAGCTGATACCAATCAGAAAAAAATTTGAAAATATATTAAAGAGTAAGAAATTATTTTTATAAAATCTTTTGTACAAAATATAGTTAAATAGAAGAAAGTTAATTTAAAGTGGCTTAGATATTTTTTTACCATTAGTAAATATTGGGCATGTATTAAAAAGTAGTTTTATTTTTTAAGTTTGTGTAATGTTTTACATATTGTGTCTTTTGATGATTGTAGCTCTTTTTCTAAAAGTTTCTCAGTGCAGTTGTTTGGATTCATCTGTGTCTTGGGTTTTAAAACATTATAACCAACAACTGATGGTTTACTACCTCTGGGCTTTATTTCCAGGAACAAATTGCCACCCTTAAAATATTTCAACAAATTTTGAGTAACATGACCAGATAAGTGTTTCTTTTCCTTCCATTTTCCAAATTCTGCTAGCAGCTTTGAAGCCAAGTTCAAAATAATGTCTCAAAATTACCAGCATCTTCATACTTGCATCTGCAATTATAACATTTGAATCAAAGCTACAGCTAAATAGCATTGATGATTATGATATGTATGTAAAATTAAAATATATTTGAGTTCATTTTCAGTGGTATTCCTGAAGTAAGGCACCTTTCTGATGAAATCAGCTCTCAACTTGGTATCTGTGCTGATGACGCAACCATTAACTTCTGTCTCGATACTAAATATGATCAGTTTTGATAAGGTCAAATTGGCAGCTGATCTCAAAAATTACCTACAGTCTGTTGTTAACTGGGGCAAAGAATAACTTGTTAATTTTAATGCCTCTAAAACTAAACTGCTCTCTATTAATCATCTGAGAGACTCCTTTCTGCCTTCCATCAGCATGACTGATGCTAACCTCCTGGAGAATGACTTCTTGTGCCTTTTTAGGTTAACATTTTCAGCTGACATTAAGTGGAAAGATTATATTGAATCTATTGCTAGGTCTCCTGCTAAGAAAGTTAGTTCACTGTGTTCTGCTAGACAATTTTCTCTCCAGAATCTATCATACATAAGTCTGACATTTGTCCATGCTTAGAATATTGCTTTCAGATGTGCTCCTGCTATTTATTTAGAGATTCTTGATAAAATCCAAGGGAGAATCAGTAATATTATTGGTCCTGACCTGGCATCTTGGCTTCAATCACTTTCTCATCAATATAAAGTTGCTTCCCTGTGCCTTTTCTATAAATACTTTTATGGTAATTGTTTGGATGATCTCTTCACTATAGTACCTTGACTTTATGAATTTCAGTGCAGTACTAGATTGGCAACAAGGTCTCATCAATTTACATTTGAATTCACTAGATTTGACTGTAAGTTCTATGCTAACAGTTTCTTTTCTGCACTTCCTGCTTGTGGAACTCTCTTCTGGCTCCATGTTTTCTGGCCATCTTTGATCTACAAAAATTTAAATGCAATATCAATTGTTATCTACTGTCTTCCTGATGACTATTCAGTTGTTCTCACTCCTTCATAATGTTTTCTAATTCTTTCACACTCAGTAACTCCTTGTGTCTTAGTAGCTGTACCACCTTGCTTATGGTAAATTTGATTTAAAAAAAATAACCTAATAAAATCCGAAAAATGTTTTTTAACAAAAAGAAAGTGTCAAGCTGTCTTACAATACTTAAATAACTATTTTAAATTACTAAAAATTAAAGAAAAGAAAAGCTGAACGGGAGTTTTTATTAGTGCTTCAAAGATTTGTCAAGGATTTTTCTTTTTCATTATAATTCCATAATTTTTATAGTATCATACAAAAAAAAAAGACCTAATTTAAAATCCCAAGAACCATAAACCAAGGCTAGTATGCTCTGTTATAAGCAATTTTAAAATCAGTTATTATTTTTTGAGGGTTGAAAATCTAAATTCAGATTTTAAGTAAATTTTTTTTGTGTGTGTTTTGAATCAAAATAGAATATTTTATTTAGTATAGGTTAATTTTGAGGAGTGCTCCAAAGGCAATGTCTCCTATTTATTACCACAGAAACTATAATAAATACAGGGAACACAATAACATCATTGTACAGTACAAATTTTCAGTTAGTAAAATTATTTTCCCATTTCATTTTTTTTTTTTTACAGCAGCAATGTCATTGTCAAGAAAATGTTGTCCATATAGTTCATCTTCCAGTGACCCAAATGTGGTTTATCACATATGCCTTGTGTTCATATCCACTGTTAGATTTCCTTAAATATCTATGAAGTTCAATGAGTGCAATTTTTTTTCTGTATAGAAGAAATTCAATGAAACACCTGCCTCATATGCTCTTTCATGTCTGACATCATTTTGCTAAATTGCTGCTCACCTGTTTTTTTTTTTTTTTTTTTTTTTTTTTTTTTTGCAAGAAGGTAAAAGAAAATTATGAGTTATTGGCAAAAAGGTTTGACCATGATACCACCATCTGCATTTGATGTCTTAGGCCAATAGGAGGCATTACTTTTGGAATAACTTTTGCAGTATTTTGGTTTGCTTAGGAAAAACTATTTGATTTAGGAAAATAAAGAGTTTACAAATATAATTGAACTGTTAAATGTTTTGTCAAAATTTGTACTAGGTTTGAATTCTTTTATATAATTTGTCTATCATATTGTCTCCAGTAGATAATACAAAGGTTGCTGAAAAGTTGTCTTGGGCCCCCACTTCCCAAAATATTGCTACTGATAAGAACTTAAAAAAATAGTTATATTATTCAAATTTCTTAGATGAAACATTAATTGATGATGCTTTGATGAAATATTATTTTTGGCTAGTATTTTTTTCATCTTAATTCTGTTGCTTTTCATCACAACACTCAGATCATCTTTTTATAATCTTGCCAGAAGCTTACTTTTTTATTTCCAAACCATACTGCTTACTAATGACCATAGAATGACAGTCTGAAAAGTTGTGATGAAGAGCAAAAGTAGTAAGATGAAAAAATACCAGTCAGAAATTAATAATAATAGGTATGTATTCACTTAAGACAGTCAGCCTTAAGCAAAACAGTAAACAAAACTATCTACAATTAGTGAGATTTATTTTGTTATAACTACTATCATTGTAGGTATTAGGTGAGTCATTTTACAGAAGGCTTTAATTGTAGCTTCTGGAATCTTTGACTATTGAATATTTCTAAGTGGTAATTTCAGGAAATCTTGTCTTCACAAACATGATGTGTCTATATTTCTGAGATGAGGTATTGTAATTATTTATAATATTTATATTGTTCAGACTGTTGTCCTCATCTTCATTGTCATATTCACAATGTTTCAGCCATTGTACACTCTGGTCTTCTTCATGTGATTGGAATTTCAAACTGAACCCTTTATTTTGTACACTGGGGTAGATTGACCCAAAGAGTTCAATACTGGGCTACAGCTGAGGTGCACAAAAACTTAGAGAGTTGAGTTAAAGGGAGATCTGAAACTGAGTCATCTGGAAGTGGCTTGGCACATGGAACTAGAACAATCTACTCTGGTGGACAAAATAAAGGGTTCAGTTCAAAATTCCAATCACCTGAAGAAAGCTGGAGTGTACAATGGCTGAAATGAAATTTGGCAATGAAGATGAAGACAATAGTCTGAACAGTTTAAATAGTGTAAATAATTATCAATGACATCAACAAAATATAAAATGTCGGGTATTAATTAAAATGACTCCAAATGTTTCATTTTATATTAGAGCTAGTAAATTATACAAAGAAATATCTTTGTGCAATTTATTGATTCAAAACAAAAATGTAAAATTACTAATGTTATAATTTAGGGAAATTAGTACATTACAAATTTAGTGTTTTGGTGTCTTCATTTTTAGTCAATACATACTTTATTTTATTATTCTTCATCGAGTTAGTGGGAAGCAAAACTGGCTTAAACCAATATTTCTTTTTTTTTTTCTGTATTAAATGTCAGTTCTTACTTTTTTTCTCTGGTTTTAGCTCCATATTTTAAAATGTCTGTTTCACATGCCATCATCAAATTTTGTACCACAAACAAAATCATTATTTTAAAGAATATTATTTTTATTTTTCAATTTTCTAAAACTATAAATAAAAAAAAAAATAAAAATTTAAAAATGTTTTATTAAACATTATTACTTAGTAGTAATTTTTATAATGCAAAATGTCTTTTATATATATATATATATATATATATATATATATATATAATGGATGCTTTGGAAGTAATACCTCAATTTATTCCCTATAGCAAAGAAAATGGCGACTTACCTCATCAAACCAAGCAACAGCGTGTCGCGTGTATTCTACGATGGAAAATGTGGTGAAAAAGAAAATTACTTACCAAACAAAAGGGCACATATTCCACATGACATGCTGAAGATGGAATATTTGAATTAAAAATAAGTCTGTCGCATGAGTTGCTATAAAAGTATTTTGATATGCAAAATACTGAACATCCTCTCCCAGCTGTCGACGAATGGAAAAAATGCTCAGCTGATAAAAGCAGTTGGTGTTCTCGAATCGGGGAAGGAAAATTCGGGTATTTTGGCTACCACGTTTGTTGGAGAAGGAGTTATTTTTCTGACTGGTTGCGTGCATTGTGATTCGTGAGATAGTACCTGCGAATCGAGTTTTTGGCATTTCTTTCTGCCCCCGATGTTCGAGTCTGAACTTAGTGATTTATTCTCTTTGACATGGAAATAATCTGCGACAAACATTTCCTTTGTAATCCCAGATCGCTTACATTCCCACAGAAACTACAATATATACAGGAAGTTTAAAAACACCATTGGATAGAGCACATTTTCAATTACAAAATACATTTCTCCACAACCACCAACTACGAACAAGTCTCTGTGCAGTTCTGCCCATAATGTGGCCTGTTACATTGTAGCCACTGATGAAAAGAATATTCATTGTCTGGTTGTGCTTACATCCACTGTTTGATCTGCATAAATGTTCAGCAATCATTGATGTATGTCAGTGGGTGCAATTTTTTTCTGCATAGAGAAATTCTATAACATGTCTTGGCTTCATAATCCCTTGCTGTGAAGCTGTTCACTGTGATAAAAAAAATATATGGGTTATTGGCAGAAAAGCCTAACTTCTACTGCTATACTATCAAAATCTGCCTGTGATGTTATAGGCCAGCATAATAAATAAGAGATATTACTTTTGGGGTAGTCCTCATATATTACATAAAAAGAAAAAAATAATGTAATATGTGATATATTTACTTGAACAAACAAGCAAAATTATTCCTTGAGTGACAAAGATGGTAAAAAAGCCCATTTGGTTGAAACTACTTTATTCAAATATTCCTATTATTTTTGACAGAATTATAATCCGTAATGATGTGATGGAATTCTGGCTTCTGTATATTTTTGTTTATCTAATGACTTTGTTTAATAGTTACATTTTTTTTTTCTAAAAAGATATTTTTAAATTCACAGTCTCTCTCCTAGGTATTTGTTTAGAAAGTGATTCTCTCTCCATATATATATATATATATATATATATATATATATATATATATATATATATATATAACGTTTTATATTTTCAATCACGATAATTATATTGTGCAAATAACAGTTGTTTGACCTCAGGTTCTGTTTTTATTATTTTTTCAGGTTGGCCTGGTGTTTCTTTTGAGCATTGCATCATTGATAATCTATTTCATCGATGCTTCTGATGGGTAAGTATTTTGATCATATCACTGAAAAATACAGTCTATGAAACATTCTTTCTCAACTACTATTTTTGGTAAAGTGGTCATACAATATTTTCTTTATTTAAATTATCATGTGATTTGTTGCAGAGGGTGGGATAAAAGTATTTTTGTTTTGTTCAGTTCAATTAGTCTTTCTTTTTCTACATTATCTTACAAAATACCATAAAATTATAATGGAAATGCAAATTAATTCTTCAAAAATTGTAGAGAGTAATCATAAATTAAAATGCTATTATTTGGAAGTTGGAAATTTAACAATCTATTGAAGCATTGTCTCCCTTGAGAGATATTGTGATAGTTAAAATATTTAGAGGAAAATGTTGAATTATTTTGTCTTTTTAAATAAAATTTGGATATGCATTACTTATTTAATCAATTATACATATTTTTTATATGTATTTTTTTTACATTTATTTTGTTATTTTTAATATTTTCATTTTTTACTAGAATTAAAATCAAAATTATGTTGACTGTTACTGGATCACAGTTGGTTAAAATTAACAATTTAATGTCAGAATTCTTTGTGCCTCTATTTATCTTGAATCCAAATACGTAACACTGAGTTAAATAGACCTTATTAAATATCTACAAACATTTTATAAGGTAAACCACATCAGATATCTGACATTTCATAGTATTAGAGAGTTTTATTCACTATGATCCTCTTGAAATTTCAAGTCATAAAGGATTGAAGTCTATAATACTTTTTATTTCATTCAAATTCCTGCTCATATATTTCTTCTCTTATGGATGCCTATTTAACTTGCATTATATTGAATTTGCAATTTGTATTAGACATATCAAATATTGACCAGTTGCCATCCAAGGCTATAGAACTTGGTCTGTCCTGCTATTTACCCATAGTTGTGGGGAGAAGAAGAGGATTCATACCTTTCTTAAGGGTATTAGCATGTAAGTGAATGTAATGGATTTAATTGGAATTTGAACTTGGCTCTCTGATTCCTTAATCTGAGCCACTATCCATTACTCCACCATGCCTCCTTAGCATCATTACTACCCTTATTTCAAGAATCAAGACCAGAGAATAAACTAGATAACTATTTCTTTAAGTTCTAGACTGCTTTTTAATTGTAGAAATGTTAGAAAAACTAAACCTACATGGAAAGGATATATGAAGGAGATATGAATAATCCACAACTAAATTTGGAGCAAATGACATGTATATAAATAGAGAATAAATTAAGTGAATAAAAAATAAATTTATTTAACAACATACATTACACAAATTCAAACAAACAGATTCAGAAGAAAACTGAAGGAAATATTACATGAGGTTATTAATAAATGCAAGAAGAAAGGACTAATCACAAATTGTAAGAATATGGAATTCATGGTCATGAGTAACAGAGATAGCCCAAGGTACAAGTTACATTCCAAACTGACCTTGTGCCCCATCCTACCAGGGTGGGGAGATGAGTAAATACCAACAGTATGTGTTTTTTTGTTTTTGTTTTTAATAGTTCAGATTGGTCTGACGTTATATTGCATTAATATGTTTAATTACCTAGGTGAATTCATTTTTTTTCTGTATACTGAAATGGCTACATAGAATTATAATTAAGTCTTTTGAAATTGAGGAAACAGTCCAAAGTATAAGCTATGTATTGGGAATGTCAAAATCAAGCAGGTGCAGAAATTTAACAATCTGGGTAATGCAGTAATAGACAATGGAAAGCATGACACAGAAATCTGAAGGGTCATAGGAATAGTGAAAGATGTCTTCCAGAAACTGAGCAAAGTATTAAGCAATAGGAAAATGCCTTTAGGAACAAAAGTAAGATGCAGAACTGTTACGTAATATTTAATATCCTATATGGCAGTGATTGTTAGACAATTTCCTTACAGATGAAGAAGTGATAGATGCATTTCTACTGATGAGTGCAAAGAATACTATTAGTAGAACATGGGAGCAATGAGGAAGTTTTGAAAAAAAATAAAAACTTATAAGGAAACTGATACTTACAATCAGAGAGTGACAACTGATTTCTGGAACACATAATGAAAGAAGCTTGATGAATTTGACATTCACAAGACATGTTTAAGGTAAGAGTAGCAAGGTAAACAGTGACTTTCTTAGGTGCAGAAGTTATTGAGAGCAATGAAAGACAGGAAGTTGTGGAGAGCAATAATTGTTCACATCATGAAAGGAGAAATGTCTACTCTCCATTATGGGTGTTTCTGTTTTCTCAGTCCATTATTAATATCACAAATATACTGACAATTATAGCAATGAGTTGATTGCTATCTTTTTACAGGATATTTTTTTACAAGTAACTCTTTTGGTATCAGTTGATGCTTGGAAATAACCTCCCAAAAGAACTATTCAGTAGATAGTGAAATTATTGATAAAATCCCAAATTTGGCTCAGAGATAAAACGGTACCCAGTTTGAAGGTAATCCTCAAGTCAAGGCTTGAATGTTGAAACCATTCATGAATCCAAACCCACAAACAGATATATTCTCAAAACAGCATATTTCTCAAAGCTAAATTTTATTTTCATAACCATCCATCTTTAGTTCTCCTTCATATGTTTTAAATATGATTCTATTATTTTTGTCTAAATTTCCGGGATGAGCAGTTATCATTATTATTTACACTATTTGCATGTTCTCATCTTTTTCACTGTTATCATAACATTTTGGCATTTGTGCCATCTGTCCTTCATCAAGTGTATGTTGAAATATACCTGATGAAGGCTGGAGGGCATAACAGGTGAAACATTGTGATAACAACAAAAATGAGGACAATAGTCTGCCTGTACATAGGTATTGGCAAATATTTTCCCTTTCAAAAAATAATTACAAATTTATAATATTTTTAGGCCTGGCATCTGAAAAAAAAATTAGTATGACAGAAAATGTGACATTAAAATCAGAAGGTACATTGGAATAGCAAATGATGCTTTCTACAAACTAAACAAAATATTAAGAAACCATAAATGCTGGACAATTTCTTCACAAATGAAGAGAAGACTTGAAGCAACAGAGATGTGGTTCTACAGAAGAATGCTGAGAATACCATGGACAGAAAATATAAGGAAGTTTTAAAGAAAATTAAAAAAAAAAAAGGGACAATTATGCATGAAATCAGTCAGTTGAATTTTCTGAATTATAAGGAAAGAAAACCTGGCAAATTTGATACTCATAGAACATTGAAGGCAAGAAAGAGGAAAGTTGTGAGTAACTTACCTAATGAGCTTGTGTAAATGGATGGCAGAACAGGGAGTGGGAGAGGTAGTAAAAAGATAAACATTGCCAAGACCTTCAAAGGATAGGAAGTTGTGGAGAGTCAAGCTCGCCCACATTGAAGATTAAAAAATTCTAGATTTTACTTGAGTTTGACATTAAAGAAAAATACATAACTATCTTGGTTGTGAGGTACCTCATGGTATAATCCGTATTTTCTCTCCTCTCTTTCACAAGTAAAACATGCATATATCTTTCTATAATTTAGAAAAGATTCATTATTATTTAGATGATATATCAGAAAAGAATTAGTGTAAAATATACTGACTGATTCAGATCATACCCCAGCAATGTGATCTGCTATAGCAGACTTTGTTAATTCCTCTTTGGATATGGCATTTTTCCTTATGGATTATGCACTTGAAAACACTTTATTAGCTGAAAAATTGTGGTCATAACAAAGGCAATATCAAGTTCAATATTTTAAGTAAATCTTGCATGTGTGTGTGCTTTTTCTTTTTTTTAATAAAATATGTATAATTATGATTATGTGTACAGAGATGCACACAAAAAATGTTTGCAACTTTTACTGTTTAGGCAGAGAGAAAACAGGAAGCAATATTGATATGATCCTTGTTAAGAAAAGAACCAGTAAAAATGTAAAATAACAATTATACAAACAATAGCATCTAATAGCATATGCATCAGAGTCAACTTATGTACAGAAATGGAAAAAAAGTTATACATTCCCTTGAAGATTTTTTATTGCTTTACTTTCAAGTTTATATATTTTTTTTAATCCTTATGTAAAAAGAATCATTCATTGAATTAAAATTAATTATCATTGAGTTTACACAGTATTAGGCATCATCACAGTCCTTTAATGGACAGACAGATGTTTGCTTGTTGTACAGTATGTTGAAATTCAGCAAGTTGTTGTGGCAATCTATGTGAGATAGAAGTTTTCTCAGTTTAAATAAATGAAAGCAGAATAAACTAAATCAGATAGAAATAATTCATTTATGATTCATAGCATCATGAAGTCTCAAATAACAGTTGAATCTATGCTGATTAAGCATCTACTGTTTAAATACTCAAATAAAAAATAAATGGCCAGCCAAGTAATAAACTATGAATATGCTACAAGGATGGTGACTGTAATGTTTCCCTTAATAACTATACACTGATGTGCTAAAAGTCATGGGAAAGATACCTAATATTTTTTTAACATTTCACCCCAAGCAAGGCAATAAAGCCACTAAGATGCAGGGTGGGCGACTGAGTATGAAAGTATATGAAAATAAAAACATTAAGGAGAAAGGACAATAAAAGAACATAAATTAAGGAGATAGATGATAACAATTGACACTGCATAAACTTTTGAAGATCAAAGTTGATTGGAAAGCAAGAAGCTGAAATAGTTCCACAAGCAAGCAGTGTGAAAGGAAAAACTGTTAGAATAGAATTTATGGTTAGATCTAGCAATTTCAAATGTAAAATGATGAAACCTAGATGCCAAATTAGTACATTCATACTTACATTCATAAAATCGAGTTACCAAAGAGGGAAGATATGGAGTCTAACTTCTCACCTAGTGAAGTGCAACAATTCAGTGTGGCATCATTTTCACAAGCAGGTACAAGACCTATGGAGAAATATTGAGACATGCTCTCTCAATAGCTGTCTATGGGTGCAGGATCTTGTGTGGAAATAGACCTCTCCTCTATATCCCATAAATGTTCAATTGGACTCATGCAGAGTAAAAATGGCATCAGAAATCTCCAGATTGTTCCACAAACCAATTCTGGGCAATTTACACTTGATGACATGGGGCATTATCCTAACAGATTATTGTTAGAAGTCTATGGAGTTTGTGAATACACATAGTCATGAAGCAATGTAGCATAAAAGTCACCAGACAATGATGTATGTAGCTAGCCAAATCCATACCACAAGTACAGACCTCACATTATTATGGAACAACCACCAGCTTGTTGATAACTGTAGTCTATAGTTACAGGGGTTTAAATATTACCATCCACCTGAAACAACTAAAACCAGGAATTAAATAAGTTATGGTGTAGTCCGATAGCTGTGCCATGTATTTTCAATCCTCCAAGGTCCAAAAGTGCATGGCAAATGGTCAGGTAGTAGCCAAAATTGGGTTTCAAGAACATTCAAGATGTATATGAACATAGAGAAGCCCAGGAGGAGAAATGTAAAACAAAATCTATAACTATCAATAAGAGATTCAGAAATGCAGTTTTACACTGCAAAACATATCCAAGTATTGACTGTGGGAGAGACCACCTTCCAACGATATGTAAACTATAGAAATTGAAAAGGGCCAAAGTAGCACCCAAATTGCCATGTGACAGGCTCCTAAATGACCTGAATGCAAAGGATAAATATATGAACAGTGTTAAAAGCAGATACAATAGACAAAATGAGAATGGAAACTCAAAGTAGGACACATTAAGAGAAGTTTTAGTAACAGCACCAATCAACATCATCCCAAAGGTGAATAGACAAATAGAAAAAAAAGAATGGATGTCAGATGAAATTCTCATCATGATGAAAAGGTGGCAAAAACAATGCCAAGGTACACCACAGAATATAGGACTATGCACAAAGAAATTAGGAACAAAAGGTAGGTTAAAAAGGAATGGCTCAATAAAAAATATACAGAAATAGAAAGTATGCCACAGATAAAGCAAATATGCATAATGAATAGAACTAACAGGGCAAAAGACATTCTCATCAACAGGATGTATAAAATCCAAGAATGGGACACTGATATTAGAGAGAGAAAAATACTTCAAAGGTGGTAAAATTCTTCCACGATGAAAAACTAGCAATATATTGAAATATTAAAATCTGTAATGGAATCAGCACTGGTCAAATTGAACAGAAACAAAGCAACAGGATCAGACTGAATTGTAATAAAGATGCTAGCAGCCTTAGATGATTTTGGCATTGATAAGATTATAGACATAATAAATGAAATATACAACAGTGGTGATATACCAGAAGGCCTAAATAGATTTATGCTCACAATGATATCAGAAAGAGCAATACAAATGCAGAAGGCGGTGTACCTGTGCTTTATAGATGATGCAAAAGCATTTCATAAAGAATGTCAGAAAGAACTGTGGAACTGTTAGGTAACCATGACATATTTGTGAAGAATACCAAAATCAAGCAAGTACAACAATTTAAATAACTGGGAAGTGATTTAACAGAGAAGGGAAAATACAACACCGAAATCAGAAGGTACATTGGGATAGTAAAAGTGCCTTCCAAAAGCGAAACAAAGTATTAAGAAACGGGAAAATTTTATTAGAGATAAAAGAATACTGAACTGTTACATAATATCAATCCTTCTATATGGCAGTGAATAGCTTGACAATCTCCTGGCAGAAAAAACAATAATGTGGTTTTTCAGAAGGATGCTGAGAATACCATAGACAGAACATATGAGCAATGACAGTTTTAGAGAAAATGGAAACAAAAAGATCACTTACAAGCAGTTGAAATTTCTAAGGTACATAATGAGGAAAGAAGGCTTGGAAAATTTGATCTTCACAGGACATATTGAAGAAAACAGGAAATAACTTGCCTAACAAGCTTGTGTAAATGGCCGGCAGAACAGGGTTATGGGGAGATAGCAAAAAGACAAAATCTACTAAGAGCTACAAAGGATAAGAAATTGTGGAAAGCCATGATTGTTGTCCTGAAAGATTACAGCACATAGATAAAGTGCTAATATAGCTAATGTTTTCTTAATACTTATCATAGTTTGTGGACAATAGGTCAAAATATAATAAAATTAATTACTGTTAGTAAAGGTTATAGGAAGATTGGTATTTATACTTAACAGTCAACAAGAAATAAAAATACTTCCTTGGTTGCACTAGCTTGTGTCTTATCCATCAATTTACCCCAGAGTTTAAAAAAAAAATTGCTTTGCTATCATATCGGTCTGATCATGGATAATAGCCAAAGAGAAGATAAGCATCTTTTTTTATGTACATTTGGGTCAAACTAATATATGCTAGTAGCATAAAACCTGCCTGACTCTACTGTTATTTGCTATTCCACCTGTGTTTAATTTTCCCCTCCTCACATGGTTATTCAATCAACTTTGCTCTCATCACAAACTTGTTATAGGATGATAGATGAATCTTTATAAAACTGGACTAAGGTTAAACTGAATAAATGAATTAAAATGAGCAGCTGTTTATTGTGAGACACTTGTTTTATGCTGAAAATAAAAATAAAAGTACTTCTTTTAGCAACTTTTTTATTCTTCTTGTTTATTTAAAGTGAAGTACATGTTCCAAACTCATGCCATATTTTGTTAAATGGAGTAATATTATAGAAATTATAATAAAACTATGATTCTTGCCCAATACTTTTGAGATAATCCTTTGAAAAAGTCTGTTAAAATTCACTTTTGTCTTTTGAAATATTGCTACCTCACAAATTTCATCAAAAATCACTTGTCATATTATGTTATCATTGATGATTAAAACATTTTGTATATTAATTTTATATTAATAGCTTCTGCTATGTATTTAGAGATTCTAGATAACATACAAAGAAAAATCTACAATGTTATTGGTCTTGGTGTGCCATCTCAGCTTCTGTCACTTTGCCACTGCTGTATCATAGCTTTACTGTGCCTTTTCTATAAATATTTTCATGGTAATTGTTCTGATAAAGCTTTTCTCTTTGGTACTTAGACGTTATGAATTTAAGTGCAGTACTAGATTGGCAGTTAGATCTCATCATTTTACAGTTGAAATGGCTAGATGTAACCATAAGGTCTATGCTATTAAAACATCCCAACCAGCTTACTGGAGCCACTCTTTTGTTGTGTTGGTCATGTATAGGGTGGTGGTGTTCAGCAGTTTGATACCCTTGTACAAATGTCCTAGTTTCTTTCAGTGAATAACTTTCCCTAGTGTGTTCAATATATGACTGCATTAACTATCTGACCATATTATATGAACTTGGCTGAACTTTAAATTTGCAACAAGGGAGATAATGCATGCTTTCAAGTCATTGAATCAACTTTTGTCTCTGATTAATGTGATGCACTCAGGTCTGATGAGACCTGTGTGCATCACATTACCCATAATCATATTCTCTAGAAAGTTTCCATAGCTTCCCTATGCTATTCTAAAAGGTGAAAATTATTTACTTTGAAACATGATGCAATGATACTTTCTGATATTCCAACTTCTCATGGATGATTTAATGGTCAACCATCTCTAGAAGATTAAGATCTACAGACATATCATGAAGTTTCTTACATCAAAGTTTCAAAGCACACAACATTGTCTTTTTTTGCTGATAAACATGGACACTTACATGAGCCACATCCTGTAGAATCATTCACCTTCCTGTGAAGGCCTTATAGCATTCCACTACCTGCTGCCTTTTTATTACAAATTCACAGTGAATTTCTGTTGGATTTTTGCCCTTGGCAGGAAAAAAATTTCACACTCAATATTGAGGCTGTTCTTGGTGTTACAAGAAATATTGTATACTCCTTGTTTATGTTTATCACTTTCAAATTTTAATTCCAGTTCATTTATGTCTGTCTGAACATTACTTTCTGTGAAGTATTTTATATATATATATATATATATATATATATATTCGTTTGTTCCCAAGTCCCGTAAGATTGGTCTGATTGCGACCCTGGTTCATCACGCTATGATGATCTGTTCCCCTGAACTGTTAGATGGAAAACTCATTACTATTTGGAATATTTTTGAAAATAATGGATATCCCATCAACGTTATCAGATGTGTTATTGACAGCAAAATCAAGCATTTCAAGGAACCAGTGGTGTTTGGACCCAGCCATTACCATATTTATTTAAAGTTACTTTGGCTTGGCAGGAAATGTCAGTTATTATCTGACAGATTATCAGCATGTATTTTGTCTTGTTACAATGCTGTTAAGTTCCGCACAGTTTTTCAAACAAGATCTGTGTTTTCGTCCTTTAATAAAGATAGGTTGCCCCATTTTCAGAAAAATTTAGTTGTTTACAAGTTTAAATGCCGATTTGATGCGGTGTACATAGGATGAACTAATCTGAGTTTGGAGAAGCAGGTTGCACTGCATGTTCCCACCTATCTGCGTTCTAGTAGTCAGTGCCAATCTATAAGAACAACTACTCAGGCAGTCATGATTCAGCCATTGGACAGCATTTGCTTGACAGCCATGTGTGTGCCACTGATTATGAAGACACTTGGTTCTCAATATTACACAGTGCTCACTCGGTATACCATCTCTGAGTCCTGGAGGCTGTATTTATAAAACTTCATCAGCCGAGCATGTGCAGACAGAATTAGCATTTTGTATGTTCCTTACACTTGTTAGAGGAATTGTGAGTGTCTTTTTTCCTTTTTATACTCTTCTGGAACTTGCTGTTTTCACCCTGCCCTTTTGAATTTTAATTGCTTGTAATTAAAATTTATCTCTTTTTTAATCGTGTTTCAACTTTCCCTCATCATTTATTATATTGAGTATGTCTTTGTTTTCAATTTGCCAACATATACCTTTGAAAAAATGATGGTCGAAAGGTACCTAAGGTATAACATGATATCCGTTTTGTTTAAATCTGTTTTATTTCTGTGGGTACAAATCACTTTATATACACACACACACAACACACACACTGTAATTTATATGTGGATATAGGTGTATGTGTGGTGACACAGAAGTCCAAAGTCAAATTGAAATAGTGAAAGTTGAATTTAAAAAGCTAAACAAAATATTGAGAAACAAGAAAATTTCATTAGAAACAAAGAAAAGAGTGCTGAACAACTATATAATATCAATCCTCATATAATGGCAGTGAATGCTGGGCAATTCCTTCACAGATGAAGAGAAGACATGAGAGAATAGAGATGTGGTTCTACAGAAGTATACTGAAAATATCATGGACAGAACATGTGAGAAGTAAGCAAATTTTAATGGAAATGAAAAGAATACTTGTGCTTAGGATCAGAAAGAGACAGTTAAGTATTTTTGGGAGCCATGAGGAAAGTTTGGTTGGTTTTGTTTTACGGCATATCAACCTCAATGGGTTATTTAATGATGACAAAATTTTCATTGTTGGTAATATTTTTTCCCAAAAATCTATTTCTGGTAATATATTTTCCTTCAAAAATCTATTTCTGGTAATAATTTTCCTTTGCTGGTAATTTTTTTTTCAAAAAATGTATTGCTGATAATAATTTTTTTTTTTTTACAAATTATTTCTGGTATTAAAACCTATTTTTGCACTTTTATAGTGTTTTGATCCCAGTCTGGGGGTTAACTATTTGCCCATAGCTGGGACCCTAACAAGTGCTACTGCCCCAGATCAGGGTGGCCTGGGACACCAGCAATTAAGTGGTGGTTCCACGCTCCTTAAAACCTCCTGATCAGAGGCCTTGCAGTTGGATCTAGTCTATCATTTTACCCAGGACATGGATGCAGTTTATCATCATACCCAGGACAGCATGAGGAGAGATGGTTTAGAAAAATTTTACACTTACAGGACATATTCAAGGCAAGAAGAGCAAAGAGAAACAGCAAGTAACTTAACTAATGAGATTGTTTAAATCAATGGTGTAGAAATGACTGCAAAAACATCCCCCTCCTCAAATTTATAGACACATCATACAGAGGGATACTGGGATCTCTTCCTAAAATGGACCACTTCTCAGTCCCATCCACCATATTTTTTGTTCTTATTTGTTTTGAAGTCAAAATACTACAATCACTTGACTGTATCCTTTTTTCATGTGAACACCATTCTTACTTTGTGAACTTTTTGCCTTATTACTTTTGCTTTACCTAGTTTTGTATTTCTTGCATATATATTGTTTGCTTAGTATTATTTTGTCTTGTTCTTCTTCCTTTTATTATTGTTTATTGGAAACTTTGTCAATTCCATTTATTGGAGATTTTTACCAATTACACTTAACCATGGTCTACAGGGTGGGATAATAAGGGGACAAATATTGTTTAGAGCTACAAAGTCGTGAGGGAGTTATGATCATCAATGTTCTGAAGGGACATGGCATGTAAAATAAGAAGAATGGTGAGGGGGAAAAAGGAAGAAGACAGAAAAGTTGATGGAATTTAGATGCATATTTAAAGCATTTATCCTCAGTGCCATGTAAGGATTAATAAACTCATCTGACTACTGTAGGGAATTTGATTCTCATTAAGTGCTTTACCTATGCATTTTTGTGCAAAGCTAAGTGAATATCAGTGTATGAAAGAGTTTTTTGTCCTCACATTAACACATTTAACTCTTTCAGTTATATTTTTTCCAATTTTAATTACTCTGCCATCTGTTGATCAACCTGGATACTAAACAAAATGGTGGACAAGAATACTAAAGATAAAAAAGTGGTAACTGACCATGCAAATATCAACACTTCAAAAGTGGAATGAATTTTAGCACATGATACTTCAAAGAAATCAGGCAATAAATATAGCTGCTAATAATCTTTGCACAGTTACAGATTGTAAATATTGTACAATTACAAGGTGGGGTGTCAAAAAATTCTTGTTCAAACAAAGAAGTTTTTGTAAAATAAAATTTGTTCACTTGGTCAGGTTTGGCTAAGATTTCAATATCTCCTCATGCAAGAGATACATTTTTTGATTTTTGTTACCCAGTCCCTTAAAATTCCAAATTATAACTGTTTTGCAGAAGGAGGACTGTAATTTAAACACACACAACTTTTTTTTACCAATATTTATTAGAATAATCTTTATTATAGAAGCATTTTATTAACTCTTTTTCTTCCATTTTGAAATATGACATGTTGATTGGTAGTAAACAAGATGTTAGGACATAATGTAAATCACTGATATATGAAGATAAGGTGGTATTAAAAATGACCAATTGTGCAGATATCAACAAGTAAAAAATGTGATAAATTTGAACCTGAACCTGTGAATTTGCAAAGAGTCAAAAGAAACTTAGCTTTCATTCCCTATGCTCTTTGTTTCACATTCCAGGAGGAAAAGTTTCTGATGTTATTAAAACTTTGATACTTTTATTTGTTTATTTTTTCAATTGCAATCATAAAGAATTCTGGGATATTTTATTAGAATTTTAATAGCAGCTTGAAATTTGCATCATAGTAGTTGTCTTAGTGGCATTATCACCAAAAAAAACAAAAAAAAAAAACAATATGAACATCTCTAACAAGGTCAAAGCAAGAAAAAAAATTCTTAGGAATAAATAATTTTAGTCAAGACTAGTACAAAGTTTCACTTATGAAAAACCTAGTATAGATTGAACTCACTAGTAATGGTTTGTATGATGTGCTTACTAACCCTTATTCTTGTTGCACTTAATTGAAATAAAAATGGTAAATATAAATATTCACTTGTCTAATGAAGTGACAGATTGGTTTAGAAGTTTAAAGAAAATTTTTTTTTCTAAGGTCTTTTATGAAGTTTCTTTCCTCCTTTAAAGTAAATGGTTAATTTTGTTTATTTTCTTTGTTGATGGCTCACTGTAGGTGATGGTAATAATGGTTGGGAACAGATTCTCATAAATTAGTGACAAAAGAATCAGTTTCCTTAGCAACTGACTGTTGTCTGTGTGACGTCTTTTGTGTATCATCTTGGCCATTATTAGCCTACAGCCTTTGTCTGATCCTTTACTTTTATTCTTAATGATTTATACTTGCATCTATATGTGTATATTTATATGTATCACACTTTCATCCCTTCTTTGGACATACATATTCTTTGGATGCTGGGTATCTATAAGAATGTACACTTTTATATATATATATATATATATATATATATATATATATATATTATACAAACCTATTTCTAACCCATGGTGTTTTTATATGTATTGTTTGATGATCACCAGTCTGATGTGAAACTTACAGCAATTTTAAAATTTGTGTGTTTACTGTTTATATATAAATATAGTTTTAAGATATACACACACATATATATATATATATATATATATATATATATATATATATATATATATATATATAGAATATATATGTATATGTAAAAGTACTTAATATCTGGGTAAAAGTGTATGTAAATATAAGAGGGCACTGAGGTCAACTGCGAGTGGCAATAGTCTGTTTTATGCTTGAACAAAAATTACATTCAAGCATGAAACAGACTGTTGCCACTTGATGTTGATTTCAATTCCCACTCATATATATGAGAGAGAGACATGCATAGTTAGATGATTAATAAGTTTGTAACCTGGTTTGTACTTAATTTTGATCTAACATTTTTACTGTATAATATTTGATCTACATGATTAATATTCACCTCTAAACCAAGTGAATTGACAATTTAGAAAATTATGTTGAAAAATAAATATTTATTGTTTAAAATAAATACATATTTTTTGTCATTATGCTATAAATAGCCACACACACAGATGTTCATAACTGTGTTGACCTTCCATATGTTCTAGAGTAATTATAAATGAAGTGTCCATAGTTTATGCAATCTATTTATCTGTAAAATTATGTACTGCAAGGGATAGGAAATTATGGAGAGCCATAATCATCTATGTCTTGAAAGGACATAGCACAGAGAATAAGATAGCACAGATCTCTCTCTTTCTCTCACACATATAATTCTTTCTTTTTAAGTATTCAGACTAAAAATTCACTTTAACAAATTAAATTTAGAAACAAAATTTTAAAAGCTTTTGTTAAAATTTGTGTCTGTTCAAAATAAGAATGTCTGTTTGCACAGAGAAATTAAAATTCTTTTATTGGCTTTATAGTTATTTTTATTCTTTAAGTGATTTTGTTTTGACAAATTTTCTAAAGAAAAATCATACTGAAATAGATTTAAAGTTGAAAAAGTGTAATTAAAATTAAGTAATTTTTAAAATCTAAGCCTTTCAGCTAACTATATATAAAGAGATATTATATGTCAGCGGTGACTTTATCTCATATCCAAGAATTGAATTTCTTTTTTGCTCATCACTTCCTTTATGATGATGGTGTTGATGACTAAATCACCACCAATGTGCAGGTTCAGGACTAGAAGCTTCCACTTTCACCAAAACCTATTCCCATCATCCATTTACTATGGCCATTTGGCTTTACAAGAGTTGGTTGGAGGTGAAAGACAGAGTAGTGCCTATGGTATGAATTTGTTAAGGTAGAAGTAAACCATACGCTTGATTTTATAACTTTCCTCTGTGGCACATATTGAATGAGACATGCAGAATTCAGTTATGAAACTGCAATGGACTGCTGCTTACTCTATTATAATTTCAAGTAGCACCTTCTGTAGCATGTTTGTCATGTGTAGCCCTCTTTATCCACTGGTCCAACTGCTAAGATCTGTTGTAATCATCATCCACTTATTC
The DNA here is from genome assembly GCA_903632075.3 of Acanthosepion pharaonis. NCBI lineage: Eukaryota > Metazoa > Mollusca > Cephalopoda > Sepiida > Sepiidae > Acanthosepion > Acanthosepion pharaonis. The sequence goes on from CAHIKZ030000439.1 coordinate 488,617, forward strand.
CACCATTGGGGTCTTTTGGGTTGGTCACACTTAGTCTAAGTTCTAGTCATCAGCCTTGCTGCCAAGGGTTGCCCTACTCAGAGTTTAGAATTCCTGACAACATCAAGCAAGCCTCTCCACCATGACAAGGAGTGACTATCAGAGGTAGCTTATATTTACATAGTTGACATTTAGGGTTATTATAGATGCTTATATATGGTGTGTATTTATCTTAGTCATAAAAGTTCTTTTTAGCACTTGCATATAATAGTGAATCAATAAGTCTACAACCTGACACAGTTGTAAGTAGAATTTTGATCTTAGATTTAACATTATACATTGAAAATTTATGTGATTAATATACACTACTGAATTACTGTATTTACAAGGAAAGAGATTATGTTAAAAAATATTTGTTGTGCAAAATAATTTTTTTAATTTGAAAAAACTGCAGACTTATTGATGTACTTGATGTTTCTAGTGTAAAAGTTAAGAATGCATAAATCCTTTTTATTTTTTTCATTTTGCATTAATTGAAGCTAACTTTGAATTTTGATTATTTCCTAATAAAATTCAGTGCCACCGCTAGAAGTGTGCAAATTTTTTACTCAAAGATACAAGTTATTTGCATTGGATAATTAAAATTAATTCTTGAGATGTTCCTGAAAAGACAGATTGCTTTGGTTTATTTCATCAGATATATATTTCCTAGGCTAGCACTTGTTTTCATATAATAACATTTTTTTATCCAGCATCCTTTCAAAAAGCCTACTGTTGTTTACATTTTGGGTATGAAACTGAAGCTTGAAGATATAAATTTGTAAAAGTATCAACAAGAAAGACATGTCTTCCTTATCAGGTTATTCTGACTTTGTCCTGATAGTCTAGCTCTATGATCAAACTGGTAGCGGTATGCTTCAGCTTAGAAGTGATTTCCCTGAGGTAAAAAAGGGATGCATTCACATTGGAGTATGCTCCACAAAGTAGCAGTTCTTTAGAAAAAGTTGTCTGAGTGGAACTTTCTTATCTCTGGAATATGGGGGGAAATGAGAACATTTCAACTCTGTGGACGTAACATGACATATCTTAATTATAAAGGGCTTTCATGCAGAGCAAATACAAACTGGTTGATTCTGTTTACATTTCTTGTTCCATTAGATGTTCAGACACCTACAAATCTACAGTATGAAAATAAATTAAATATTATATTACAAAAAATTAAAGTTATTAATTAATAATTAATATAAATCTTATGACTATGCACTCCATCGATCACTTATCAAGGAATGAAACAAATAATTAGATTCAATACTCTGGTTTCAGTTTTTGTAACTTGTTTTGGTTATATTTTAATTAACTCTTTTTGGTCTGATAGAAGTTTCCTGGAATAGGAGATTAACTGTTCGCATTTACGTATTTCTGTTAATTCTTTAGAAATATCTCCATCAGCAAATGTCTTCATAATATACAGCATACTTCATTAAACACATCAAAATCATTTCCTAGTTAATTTTTGTTTATGCTATTTTTAGTTTTCTTTCATTAAAGCAAACTCTCTTTTTCTATGTCATGTTCTTTTCAGGATGTAGGCATTTATGGTTCCTCAGTTTTGTCATTCTCATTAATATTTGCTCTTTTAAGATTACTCTTTGTGGTACATGTTTATTCATTTACTTGTTATATTCTGTTGCTTTCCTCCAATTCACTTGCCTTCAACATACCTTGTGAGTGTTAATTCCCCAAGCATTTTTTCATCATTATGTGTCCCCTGAATTTTGGTTGTCTCTTTCTCATTGTCAGAAACAATTTCTTTGTTTTGTGAAATATATCTGTTTGATGCTTTGGCACACATCATCAGTGATGTTTTTAGCTGAGGATTGTGGGAAAATGAAATAAAATAATAATGAATAAAATACATCTTCCCATGGTGGTAGTAAAAAAGGAGCTGGAAATTTTATTACACCACTAGGCTTTGTCAAACATTTGAACTCTTTTTTTTGCACTTTTCAATGCATAGCATTTGCACATGGCTTCCAAAAACCTCCATCTATGAAGTAAATCAACCTTTTCTTTGGTTGTTCCAACTTGATGCAAGGCTAACTTGAGCTCTACCATTATAATCATGCTTATCATGACTTAACCAAACTTCTGGATCAGAAAAGGGAACTCTCTTCCACTTTCCAATGCATAGCATTCACACGTGTTTTGCCAAAACTCAACCAATGAAGTAAGATAAGTTTTACTTTGATCATTCCAATTCAGTGCAAGACTGACTTAAGCTTGACCATTATAACTACCAATGAAGTAAGTACAACCTTTCTTTGGTTATTCCAATTCAGCATAAAGCTGACTTGAGCTTGATCATTATAATGATGATTATCCTTACTTAGCCTAAATTCCAGAGAAAGAAAAGAAAATGGACATATCCAAGAGACATTGATAAGTTTGTTTCCCTACAGTTTTCACAATAAAAAAAATAGAAATGGTCCATATTAGAAACCCAAGTTTTTGTATGCTACTTCTTAATTGTTTACATGCGAACACAAATACACCTAAAATACACCAACCCCACAACCTTTTAAATTCCATATTTCTCAAATTCATCAGTAGAATCACATTTCCTTTATTTCAAGTCTGCCTTGAAATTGTCCAGTATTCACTACCATATAGCACTATGTAGCAAGCCAATAATCCTTTCTTTCTAATGATTCCTTTTTTTTTTCTTTTTTTTTTTTTTATGATCCCTTAATACCTTGCTCTGTTTCAGAAAAGTATCTCACACCTTGAATTGTGCCTTTCACTAACAACCATACATTCTATCTTCTTACAATTGATATTAATCATTTCAACAGAGAGTTTATTTCTACTGGTTTATACAATGCACTGAAATCATTCTTAAAAACCAATTCTTTCTTTCTTTCTTTCTTTCTTTAAGAATATTTATATAATGCTTTTATAGAAAAATAATTCACTGGAAATGAAATCCTTATTTTCATGGTAAAAATATAGGAAAAAGTGAAAAGAACATTCACTCATTCACTAATTGTTTTTCCCTTGACACTGCTATTATTTTAACTACCTTCACTCCTTGGCAATGTTTATTGTTTTAAAAAGTGATGGCTAGAATTTTAATAAAACCTAAACATATGGAAATGAATTCACACATCTTTTTGTTCTTGAGAATTAATAACAAAAATGAACACTATTTATTAGATTGTTTATTTACATTATTTATTACATTGTTTATATACACTATTAAATTATTTATTGGAATATTTGGCAAAACATTGGCTAATTGCCAATTAATTCAAACTTTATAAAATGTTAAATAAGTCTTTCATTATAGCTGGTTCACATATTTTAATAACTTAGTAAATGTTTATAAGAATAAAAAATTGCTTTCACATTTTTTTATTTATGAAAATGCAAAATTTAATTTATGTAAATGATAAATATTGCATTGCAGTAGTTTTAATTGTATTTGTTTTTTGAATGTTGTAGATATAAAATTATTCTTCTAAACAATCTAATAAATTGTGTCTACTATTTTTGTTGTAAATTCTTAAGAACCAAAAATAACGTATAAATTCACTTTTATCATATGTTTAGGTTTTATGCAATTCTAATCATCGCCTTTTAAAACAATAAACATTGCCAAGGAGTGAAGGTAGTTAAAATAATAGTTGTCTGGATGAAAAACTATCATTTTTTTTGTGGGCACGAAGATTATACATTGCCACTTCATCTAATAAAAAATAAAAGTAATATTGCTGTAGTTAATGCTCCTAGTATAAAAACAAATATGATACTGAGAAAAGTCGGACAATGAGGGATGGTTTGAAATGGCTAGATTTTTTTCTTCTAAAAGCTGTTTTTACAGTTTAGTCAGTTACTGCAACTTGTATGTTCAATCAAGCAAAAGGATGCAAGTTCAAATCTCACCAAGCAATTCACTTTTATTTCCAATCCATAGTGAAAACTTACTGCTGTAGACTAACAGCCTGAGTAAAATTGTGATAAAATAGAGGTAAATATAATTTAATATGAAAATAAATAATAATTAAAATTAATAATAGTTGATAAGGTTTCATCCAATAACAAAATAAAACTGATATTGCTATTAGAAAGCAGTTGTTGTAACAGTGAGGTAAATCAGTAAATGCATTAACTGTTTGAATATTTAAATCTGACCACATGATTGAAAAATCAACAAAGTAAAAACGCTCTGAATTGTTCCAATCATTCTGTAATCCTTTCTTTGAAGTAATGTTTTAACAAGGAATCATAACATCTCATTGAAACCTTGTATCAGTTTTGAGATAATCAGTATTTGAAATGGATATTAATAATTAATTATGTCAGTTCTTATTACACAACATATTTTTATTCATCAAGAGAAGTGGACACATTTTCTAATTAAATATAGTGCAATAGTATCTTTTTTATTCTCATTAACATCTTTCCAAAGTGTTTTATTTGTATTTTTTGCTTGGCTTCTGTCTTCTTAATACCCATCCTTCTAAACTTCCAACATTTTATATAATTAACAAATGAAATATTTTCTAAAATTCCTCTATTTAATCAAATTTTATTGATTTTTCTTGCTTATATACTCATCTGCAGCAACCTGGGTGTTCAATCAAAGAAAAATTTAGCTTGATTACTTGTACACACATGCACCTTGGCAGTAAATTAAATGCCAGGTCATCTAGTTCAGTTAATTATTAGTGTTCTAGGAAAAGGGCGTGATCACAAAGCTTTTCTTTTTAGACAGATTTGCTACAAACCCAGTAGCATTGCCTTAACACTTCCACATCCACAGTAATCAAGCCTAAGGCTCTCCTGTAGCTTTCTGGTAAAATTCCTTTAAAAAATGTTGATAGATTGTTTTCTCAAGAAATAACTTATTTCTGACTTGCCATCTATATATTACTAAAACTCTAATCTTGTATGTATGTTCCCGGGATACAGCTTAAATGATACATAATACCCTCAACCAATTAATGGAGAATATTGTACCTTGGACCACTTCCAAGGGCAGTGTCAAATTTCATTAAAATTATTCAATGGGTTCTTGAGCTAAGTCCATTTTGCTGTTATTATGGCATTTTTAATAGGGAATTCAGTATTTGTTTTTGATACACATTCTTATATTAGTCCTTGTATATAAACAAACACTTGTATATTATATTTCAACCATTATGAAATGTGGGGAAATAATAAATATTCATAATAAATTGTAACAACATTATTAAATAAATTTAAATATGCATAACATAATATATATTTATACAATTCACTACACTATATTAGAACTTTTTTTAAAAAAACAACTTGAAATGTAAAGAGGCTATCTGTGTCACATGACATGATGGTAAATAAATAGATGCACACTGATTTGCTGCCATTACATATTTTAAAATAAATACGAGGAAGAAACAAGTACATATAATAAAAAAAATTACTTTAAAAAAGACCACACCTATTTTAAGCTATTACTCCAATTTTTTGTCTATATTTCTGAGATGAGGTATTATAATTATTTACACTATTTACATTGTTCAGACTGAAACTCCACAGCCATTTGGGAGTCAAATATCTCCATTTTGGTCCATTTTGATGGTCCCATTGCCAAGCTGCAACAGCAAAACAGCAAATCTTCCTGCTTCAAAGTCACTTTTGATTCTAACTCTCATGTTTGTTTTAAGGCTGAATCTTTGAACATGGTTCCAGGTGTAAGAATTTTTCAGGCAAGCATTGATTTCATCAGCCGGAGTTCCTCTTGCGATGACTTGTAATGTTTGTCTAAAATCACCAAAGTGTAGCACAGTGATACCTCCTATGGTTTGTGAATTCTGTCTAATGTCTTTGAGTGTTTTGGCCAGGGTCTCAAATGCTTGCTCGTGTGCCATGGCAATGAAGCTTGTCTCCTCCAGTAGCTTAGCTAAGTTGGTTCCTCTTTTGATATTGCAAATAGGGGTTTAATTGTAGTTCAAATCCAATGAAACTTTGAAGGTGATGTTTGCCTTCCAGGTAAGAGTGTAGCAGCAATTCCAGATACTAGAGCTACTTTTCTTTGAAGTCCCACTGCAGATAAAAAGAAGGTTAGTTACAAAAATTTTTATCAGTACCTCCAAGTGCATCCAAGAAGAAAGCCCTTCATTGTTGTTGCTGATGTCATTAGGACATTCTGATACACTTCCTGCTGGTCTTGGTTGAACAGGGGCTCATTGTTTTGAACACATTGCTGAAGTTCTTCCATGTTGTATCCTGTTTCTCTCAAAATTTCTCTTTTGATTTGTCCAGTTTTCTGTTTGGATTTGGCAGACCAAAATTGCTGAGATCTCTTTGAGCCAAGTTCATTACTTTGTCTTCAATTTCACAGAGAGCTAAATTTGAATTTGAGGATTCAATTTCAATCCTGCATGAGCAAATCTCATTTGAAGAAGATGAGATATTTAAAGTTAAAGAGTTGTGACCCTTTAATTGAAAAATTGTGACAGATTTTCGCATTTATTATATAGAGTATGTAAGCTTTGTGAAATTAGTTTTGGAGTAAAAGTCCATTAACTTTCAGAAGATCTACGCTCATTGAAAGATCATATGTAAAAGCATAACATAAGCTTCAAAAAAAACATACAGTGTGTTTTGATTAAAAAAAAAAAATACTTTGATGCATCCGAATAAATGTGATCATTAACATCTATCATTTAATTTAATTCTTCAATGTTCATTGCATATAAGAGAATCGCACTGTAAATTTATTAATGCAAAATAAGGTGCAGGTTTATTAAGAATATTAAATAATTTCATAGAAATTAAAGTATTTTGACTGTTAAAAATCCCCACAGAAAATTGGAGCAATAAAATCTGATCAGTTTGTATGGTTAGAAATATGAAAATCCATGCCAGCAAATAATGTATTTGCATCTAGTGTATAAGATGCATGATTTACACTGATGTGTCATGGGATAGCAGTATATAAAGTTAATGGTAAGTGGTGCCCTGTATTTTGATGTCATAGAAATGTCCAGGCCTATATAAATTTATCAATTTTACTCTGACATCTGGTGAGTCAGTATGAAAACCAGGAAGACTACTCATAATAAAGCAATAGGAATTACCAGAGTTTGAATTGAGTATGATAGCTGATCTGCATGGGACATTCCATATGTTAAATTCTGGAAACATTTGACATCTCTTTATCTATGGTTTCTATATATGCATTGGAAATATTTGATGAAAATCTTAACTGCCCAGCATTGATAGTGCTGTGACAGATCACAGGCCTGTAACAAGTGTAACCAGAAGCATCTGGCTAAAGCACTGGCTTAAATCACATCCACATTCAATGCCAAGGATATAGATTATCCAGCAGGTTTGTTTAGTGTTCTTTAACTTTCATTGGCATGAGAGCAGAAGACCCACCAAGATGCTCCTGTAGCATCATGATACCTTGTGATAATTGCACTTTTGAGGCCTGGCAACATGTGGTGCAGTCCAGTGAGTTATGTTTTCAGTTGTTTCAGGCTGATGGTAGCATTTGGACATGGTGCAAACCCCATGAGGCCATATATTGTCAACAAGTCACTATGCATATTCATGGTAGTTTCATATTGGTGTAGGGTGTATTCATGTAGCATGTGTTGGATCAGCTGATCTGTTTAAAATATTGACTGCTGTACTTCCCTTACTTCATGATCATTTGCACCTATTCATGAACTCCATGTACTGCAACAATGATAGGTTATTCCAACAGAATAATGCACCATGTCATTAGTTGCCTAAAATTGGTTTGAGTAGCATTTTGAAGGCTTCTGATGAATGGTGGTCACCATGTTTGCCTGACACAAACCTAATCAAACATTTATGGGATCTGATGAAGAGGTCTATTTGCACACAATAACTTACACCTAAAAAGGAACTGGAAACAACTTAGCCTCTCTCCAAAGATCTTCCAATCACTTGTTGAATTGATGCCTCATTGAGTTACTGCACTTCACAAGGCTAGAGTAGGTCCTACACAATAATAGGGATCTATTCCATGACTTTTGGCACATCAATGTACAAGGATATTTCAAATAATAATGTCTACCACAACTAATCCAAGACTCATAGTTGCCCATTTCAAACTTTAGTATTCATCTGCTTAGTCATAATATTAGTGCATTGGATTCATTATAATATTTCTATAATTATTTTTGTTTATTCAAATGTGCATCTTGTATGGTAGAAAATGTGGTAAACATTTTTTCTAAAAGCTTACTTCATTTATGAAATCTGGATTGAGCTATCAAGAAAAGTTAAAATATTCAGATGATAAATTTAGATTTTTAGCAGAAAATAGTTTAAAAAGTTAATGTGATAGCCTCTCAAATGACTGAAATTAAATTTGATCTGCATTGATTCTTAAATGTGGCTTTGTGCCAGACTTAACCTAAATAAATCAAATCAAAATTAATACTATTGGTTTGTCTATGAAAAAAATATCCAATTGCAAACTTCTGTTACCAAAAGTATATTGATATAAAAAGAAAAATTGATCACTTTTCCCAAATATCAATATTTTTTGCATTACCTCTAGCAAAAACTTTTGAAAGAATTTTTGATAAAACTGTAAATATTGCTAAAAAAACCTTTTCCTTCTATATAGTTGACTTTGACTAGTATATTAAGCTTTAGTAGTCATGACCTAAAATAGCTAAGCTAGTGAATATATATCTTGTCAGATTGTGTTCTATAGGCCAGAGCAGCAGATTAAAAAGATTTTTTTCAACTTTTCAAAAATGGACTAATAAGCTTAAATTTGAAGATTTATGATTTCATCTGAATATCTTGTCATACTTGTAACTGTGTCATTAGCTATGTCCATGGGGTCAAATCACCTTTATTTTCTCCATATTCTCAATGTAAGCAGAAAGTTCTATCCAGTAGTTCTCAGGAAAAAAAATACATATTTGTAGAATAGATTCTCATGTGGATGCTTCCTTGAACACTACAATGTTAACTAACAATCATTATCTATCCTCTATATCCTCATAATCCTCACTTCCTAATACCATCTTTTATATTGATATCACACACCACATTTAGTATCACTTTACAGTGAGTGTCTTTCAAGCCTTTTATTGGGTGAACTTTAATAACAAAAAAGATATATTCTCTAAAAATAAAAGCAAAACTTAAAAAAACTTGTGATAAATGCTAATTTTGGTTTGTACTTTAATTGAGAAACTGATGAGTTGCTAATTTTTATTTGAAAACTTCATAACATCAGTTGTTAGGGAGAAATACAAACAAACCATTAATATGGAAATGATATAAAACTAACATGAGATGAATTTTTGAATTTCTTGGGGTCAGTGGATATTTAGGTATGTTATTGTTTGTGTTGAATCATTAGACAACTTAGTGACAGATGTTTTTCTTTGTTCATCAATTTAAAAGCACTTTTTTAAAAATCATGATTTAAGAATAGTTGAAAGGTTTGATGATTATAACATGAAAAAAATGAAAAATGCTTTATATTTTTATGGTATTTTCTGAAGTGATATTGAGCAGAGGTAGATTCCAATTTTGTAAATTTGAAGTATTCTGTGATTGTCATTTGTGAGAGTTTTTTTTGCTTATAACAGAATTTACTTTTGATAGTTTTAATTTGACATTTGGCTGTTTTTTATGTAACAACCCTTTAAGGATTATCTAAACTGATTCAGAAGAGCTCCTTTCAAATTGATTATAAATTATCACCCATCAGATTTTGTTTTGACACCTTGAAAACCATAGTACTTTTACAGAGGATATTCACATGGTACTTACAGGAAAAGTTCATTATGTTCTCTGGATGATTCAAGATAGAATGACTTTACCCATCCAAGTATTTTATTTGCCAACACTGGGCTCACCTAAAAAAAAAAAATAGAATGTGATATCCTTTTCACTCCTATAGTGAAACTCCATTATAATAGATTTCATTTGAGTTTCTATATAAAGGACTATATTTGTTTATAAAATTTGTTTAGTAATTTGTATCTTATAGTGATGACATAGTGATATATTTTATATAAAGGTAACAAATATTTTGACCTACTTTTGGTGTTAATGACAAAAATATTCAAAGTAAAGAAGAATAATTATTTATAAAAATATATATCTTTTATTTTAATTTGCCATGAGATAGACAAATGTAAACTATTGTCACTTTTGGTGGCACCAAACTGTCACACTGTCAGTGGCAATACTTCCTACCTATAGAATCACTTTTGTCAAAGATTCACTGGAATATGGCTTCTGCAAAAATGCATTATATTTGCCAAAAAGTCTTTGTAAAACAATTTTTAGAAGTATAGATAGAGCAAAAATAGACTGAATGTCACATTTTCTTATAACTTTACTGGAATAATAATGCAAAACATGATATATAGAAAAATGTAATAACTTATTACTGATGTTAAATGAGAAACACCTTATTTAAAAAAGAAAAAGAAGAATGCTGAGATTCAGAAAGTGTTACTGTAGTGAAGTTAGTTCACTTACAATAAATGAAGGTGCACAAAAATGCAATGCTGCATAATTATCCAGTTGCAACTTCTGAGTGAAAATAAACACAAACATCATCCAAGCCTGTTTTCCTCCAATTATATATTGAAAGCAGCCATCTTCAAGTGCTTTATTGGTTACTGCTGGTGGCAGTCTTCATTCCATCTTCTCTTGGTAGTTCACACAGAGTTGCTAACACAGTTTAATATAAGGAGAAAGGTTTGTCAATCTTTTTGTATGTGCAAGTGTGTATGTAACCATGACCTCATTTCCCCAATGCAAGAATTAAAGTTTATTTCAGAATGGATTTATTTTTGTGCATATTATTTCTTTCTCTTCATTTTTGGCTTATGTTTTCAAAGGGTTCTTTTATCTGCCTTGCTGTCAGTGTTAATTAACCTCACACTGGCCAGATACCTCAAGAAGACAGTCTCCATGCTTACTTCAAAACATTCCACACACACACACACACACATCAATGCTTTATCATTTAACACATATGAACAAATTATTTAGCAAAGTATTTGTATCTAGAACTGTACACTTCAACTGTATTCATATATATGTATGTTCAGAAAACATCTTGCTTTATAACTAATTCATATATAAGAAAACAATGTTCCTATTGGAAAGATTCACTTTTTGCACCATAATCCAAGAAAGCAAAACTTTTTATTAGTATTGTATATGGTCTCTGAGAGTTTAACTTTTCAAAACATCTTTTAATTATTAGTACAATGTTCTTGTGACATTATTGCCATGTTAATCTCATACATGTTTCTATCATATATACTGTAGATATGGATTAAATAGCAGAGTAGACTGAGCTCTCTAGCCTTTGATGGCATCCAGTCTATGAGAAGGAAATTTGAATTGAAACTAGTTGTGCATACACATATTTTGAAATGCAAGTGAGGTATTTCTTGCTTCAAAACTTGGTTGGGCCATTCACTACAACTGATCTTTATTAGTTGTACTGGATCCCAATTTTGCACTGAATCCGGTGATGATGTCAAGAGGGTGAATCTAGAATTATGCAGACCTGCAGTCTCTTACTCATGTAATCCACTCATACACATGTCATTACTTGAAAAGAACCATCTCTTAGGATGAATAACAATACACTGTAGATTGGAATTAATAACATGTCCCTAAAAATTCAATTTGTAAACTTCCTAAAAAAAAGCTTCTAATATATTTTTAATTCCTTATTCATTTAAGAAAAAGCTTACAAAGAAAAGAGTGCTGAATTGGATGACATTTTTCAACCTCCTGACAAGGTTGTGACACAAGGTTGTTTTTAATGTAGGGTATAGGCTAAGGACAAAATTGCTTAGTCCCCATGACCACTGTCACACAGGCCTTGATATTTCACCAACCCTTCTGTCTTAATGCAATGAGGAAGATGCTACTGAAGGGTTGGAATCTCTGTGACTAGCTGCCTTCTCCATTGATTAATGGAGGAGAACATATACTATGCATTGATCCCAGCCTAAAGGTTAAGAAGTGCTGAACTGATATAATGTCTGATCTCCTATATGGCAGTGAATTATGCACAGTATTCTTGAAGAAAAAACTGAGATTTACTTCTGATATGGGACCTACCTTTATGGAGTAAATGGACTCGTCCTATTACTATATTATGCCTCTCAAGAGGGCTTTCTACAGTTGACGAGTTGACTACTGTACTTTGCTGTCAGTCAGACGTGCAACACTTTTGTATTCATTCTTTTTGTTTAATAATCTGTTTTCACTAAATTGCTGAGTTTGAGTTTTCTTTCGGACCTATTTTGGATCCACAACACTGGCAATGAGGATTTAAAGAACTCCACGGGAGAACCATAAAAGAAAAAAATTTGTTTACCAGGGTCCACAACAACTATGAACAAATGCTGAGAATACTAATGAGGAAGTTTTTGTTTTGTTTTTTAAAAGTAACTACAAGGAAACTGATACTTACAATCAGAAAAAATCAACTTACTTAATGAGAAAAGAGGGCCTAGAGCATTTAACACTCACAGGATATATTAAAAACATGAGAAACCAAAGAAAACAGCAAGTAACCTATTTAATGACTTGGTGTGAACAGATGGCAGAACAAGAAAAAAGAAGGATGGTAAGCAGTCAAAAGGTAGATGGGAAGATGTGAAGATCAATAAAAGAAGTGATTTCAGTTTGAAATATGATACTTATGTTATTTCAACTTATAGTTAAAGAAATAATTTAAGGTTGGCATAAAGGAAGCATTGGAAAATAGAAAAGAATTAAAAGGTAGTTGAACAAATTTTAATTTATTAAGATATAGTCTGATTTGCTTTAATCTCTAATTAAGCAATATTGTAGTTATAACAAAGTAATAAAGTTGCCAGTTGAATAATGTTGATGTATTTTGCAGGTTTTGGAGTGCAGATTTGTTTGCAAACAATTTACTGATATTTTTAAAAGTTTTGTTTGTAAAATCATTTCATGAGTTTTTGAATTTTTATTCAAAATATTTCATACACACATTTATGCTTTATTAGTTCTTTATTCCATATATAAAAAAAGGAGAAATCTTCAGTAATGTATGAAATGTGTATAACATGTGTCCAAAGGTACTAAATATATTTGAAAGAAATTATTGAATCTTTACTATTAATTTTATCTGGTTTCTTTTGTCTTGTACATATACTCAATAAAAGTAAACTATTTGAAGATAAGTCTCTCTTTATGGTAACACCTAATCTTTCTCTTCTCTCTTTTTGCGGTTTAACATTCTTGTTATGGCTTCTTTTGGCTTATCATATTTATGAAACTGGTGCACTGATCTATTCACATCATCAATTTAAATTGTATGCCAAACCTCTTGATAATATATAAAAGTATTTGCTTATTCTTTCTAACAAAAATCTGCTTATTTGACTGCTCTAGAATCCTAAAATAGATAAGATGAATTTATACAAAATGCACAAGTAGAAATTTTCTTTTTTAATTAGGTTATAAGAGTATTTGTTTTTTCATGGGTGCATCAATTTTTCACAAGCCATAATGATTAATATTAATAAAAACAACAAAAAAAAGAATCTTTTAAATTGTTAATATTTAGGCTGTAAGTTGTAGAAGCAATATATTTTCTCAAATATTTTTTTTTTACTGTATTGTGTTTTTAAAGAAGTAGATCTTAGGAAAAAACAGCTGTTCTTTGCAGATCTTAAGTATCACTTTATTTTGTTTATATTGTTTTCTTTTTAATAATAATTTATTTTTAAGCTAATTGTAGTTATTTTTAAAAACTTGTATTTTTTAAGATTTTTGGACAACTCTTGAATAAATTTTATTTGTATTTCAGGTTTGTTTGTCATTACTTTTAATCATTCACAACATGATAAGCTTTAATTAACTTTTATGAATTGTTTGTAACAACAACTTTGTAACAAAGCGTTTATTCAATAACAACTAATAAGGAATTAATCTATTGAGAATGGGTTGTAAAATTCATATACCAAGCATGTACTTTGGCATTTGTGATTACTTTCATTACATAAATGGCATCATAACTGTTACATTTTGATTTTAAGGCTTTAAAAGTGTGTACAGAAAAGCTTTTAACCTGACCAAAAACGATTCCGAGATAAATTCTAATGTTTAGTTAGAGTTTGGGAAGTTGGTTGAACTGAGAATTTTTCATCACATTCTCCTATATTAGAGAATACCTAATTATTGAGATATTAATTATATTGGATAATTAAAAAAAAAATCATTTAGTTATAAATGCAATGAAATTTGAAAATATATTACAATTAAGCATTTTATTTAGATTAATTTCCTTGTCTTTATTGTTTATTTATGTTTTTTCCACAACATTTCAACTGTTTGTATCCTTCGGCCTTCCTCAGATGTCTGTTGTGTTCCAGAATATTGTTGAATCCAGAAAACTGGAGAATACATGGCTGAAACATTGTTAAAAAAGAAGCAAACAAGCAATAAAGATAAGAAAATTAGACTAAACTAAATTATATACAATGAAAATTTAAGTTTTCTGTTTGGACTGAAGAAGATTCTAGTAATTTGATTTTATCATCAGTTAATTTATGACCTAAATGAAATCTCGCCACTTATTATATGAGAGCAAGCCAATGATTTTTGATATGAGAAATTGTCGATATCTTTTGACTTGTTCTATTTATCTGAACTATTGTTCTCACCTTTCATTGTTATAGATTTTATTACAGACTCAATGTTTTAGTTAATATTGTGTCTATTGTAGCATTAATAACAATCAAAGATGAGAACAATGGTTTGACTAAGTTAAATATTTAATTTCTAGATTGTTACATTATACTCGTATTGGACTTTACTACAAAAGTACAAGGTAACCAAAAAAGTTCTGTCTGTTTTTTGATTAGTCATTGAATGAAGTTGAAATATATACAAAATCCGTGTAGCAATTGTTTTCAAATTCAGTCAGCCGGAAGTAGGAAACATCAGATGTTATAAAAAAACAAGCGCACCATGCCCGGCCATCAGTTATAAGCCGGAGAGCTGGGAGAAGGATGGAAGTGTCTAGAGATCTTGTTCGGGGCTGTTTGCTTTACGACTTCTAAGTGGGCTTATCAGCAGCTGCATCAAGTTGCTGCATATGTCAAGTGTTTGGGGATAGTGCTGTGGATAAACGTACTGCAAGGCGTTGGTTTTGAAAATTCAAGTCGGGAGATTTGTCTCTCCATGATGAGACCCGCAGTGGACGACCACAGGCCTTGAATGACGGAGTCCTAAAGGCGGCCATTGAAGAGGATAGTAGTCTAACATGTGGTGAACTTGCAAGACAGTTCAACGTTTCCGATGAAACAGTTAGACTTCACCTGCACTGCTTAGGTAAGATGTACAAACTGTGCAAGTGGGTTCTGCAAACGCTGTTGGAGGTCCACAAGGGACCGCTGCTTTCTCACCACTGTACCACATCCTTATTCAATCGAGTGCTTACCAGTGATGAAAAGTGGGTTCTGTATGAAACTCCCAAGTGTTCCAGACATTGGTTGTCTCCTCAGGATGCTGTCCCTCATACCGCAAGACCGCCTATGCACCCATGCAAGATTATGCTTTGTGTCTGGTGGACAGGTCGTCAAGTGGTTCATTATGAACTGCTACCAATGGGCCAAACAGTCACTGGGGACCTATACTCGCAGCAATTGAAACATGTGCAACAGGCATTGCACCAGAAGGAGCCAGCACTGGTGAATCGCAAAGGTGTGCATTTCCTCCATGACAATGCCAGGCCGCATGTCACGCGAGTGATCAAGGATACCATACAGCAACTTGGGTGGGAGACTTTGTGCCATCCACCTTATTCGCCTGACCTTGCGCCATCCGATTACCACCTCTTCCACTCCTTGGATAATCATCTTCGTGGGAAATCCTTCACCAATGAAGCAGACTTTCGCAAAGCCCTCACGGACTTCTTTGAGTCAAAACCTCCTGACTTCTACCGCAAGAGTATTGAACAGCTGGAGACATGTTAGCAGAAGGTGCTGGATGCCGATGGCAATTACTTCGAAGACTAAATATAAGTTACACATACTATGAAGCGTTTTCTTTTTTTCCTTTAAAAATGGACAGAACTTATTTGGTTACCTTGTATGTTGAGAATAACATGGACAAAACATGTGAGCAATGACAAAGTTTTAGAGAAAATGAAAACAAAAAGGACACATACTTAACATCAGGAAAAGATACTTGAAATTTCTAGGGACAGATTGAATGCAAGTGGAACAGAAGAAAACTGCATAACCTACCTAGCACTCTTAGTAAATTGATGGCAGTAGACAGCTTAGGAGAGACAACAAAAAGACACAATTTATTAAGTGATACAAAGGACAGGAATTTGTGGAGAGCCATGATTGTCAACATCTTGAAGTGATATGGCATATAGAAGATGTATTCATCGTTTACCTGTCCCTTATGTATGAATTATATCTTTAACGATGATAGTTCTTAATGAATTTGTTCTTTTATTTTATTCCTACTTTTCAATTATGAAAATTTTTAAAATTCATGTTTGTCTAAGCATTCTTCTATGTATCTCTTCTGTCTCATTTTGATGGCTGTTGAATGCTTATATTAGCTTTTACCTTTGTCTTTTAATTTATAGATTTCTAGCTTGTTGCTTGTCTTTGAAGTCTTAAAAGATGTCTAAAAGTACAATGTAATATTATTAGTTTATTCAGATAAATCATTCCTAATTTTATTATCCTTTCTTAATAGAATACCTGCATAAATAAAAACAATACTCATATCAGTACTGTTATAGTGGAACAACCTAACACACCCCAACTGTAATTGGTCAGTCTAGAAGAGACGTGATTGGGAGAATAAAAGACGTGACGAACTATTGTAGTGGAAGCGTATGAAGGACGACTACGATCTCCGTGACGTATCTCCCGTTTTACTGATTGTTATATATCTGAACTCTTACTCATTGTACTTCCGTACAATAAAACCTTGTTATTGTTTCACCTAATTCCTGTGTTAGTGTAATCTTTCCACTTGGGATTACCTGGTTGATTATATTGTATTATCCATGATATAACAAGTACAAATTATTTTAGATAGTAAAATTGGCTACCATTTTAATATTTTTATTTACAAAACTTTACAATGAGGTTTATTATAATTTTTATTTAATTTTTTTTTTTTTTTTTTTCAGACAAGCCGTTGAATCCTGCAGGCCATGGTCATTAAGTACAACGCAACAAGTGGATTTAGCCTTCAATGTTTTTTTTATGATATATTTTTTTATTCGTGTAAGTATTCTGATATTTCTTTTTTTGTATATCTGAAACCTTGTTTCTGTTGCATTCCCCAGTTTTATATTGATGCCAGTGTCAAGACTTATAGGATGCTACTCATGTAAGGTCTCTAATTATTGATAGCTGTGTTAACTGAATTTTATCAATTTATAAGAAAGTACTTTGCTTGCCTGGTTTTTCTACCGTGTGTTACTGGTTTGTCATCTGCTGTTAACTGATAAGATTATGGACATCACTACCTGTCCTCCCTCTGAAGTATCTGTCAACCTTGTGAGAGCAAGGACCAGTGTCTGGAAATTTTTTTTTCCAGTGGTGTTCATGATGTAAGTTTTTGATTTGTCATGTGCTATTAACTGATAAGATTATGGAAACCACTAATCATCTCTCTGAAGTATCTGTTATACTTGTGAGACTAAGGATCTGTCTGGAAAGTTTTGTTTCCCAAGGTGCACATTTGGGCATGATGACCATGTCACTGATGTTTTCTGGGGGAAGGACAAGGGCCAATACAGTGTGGTGCCAGTGTCATCTTAGTAGAACAACCATGAAGACAGTGTTAGAGTGAAAGGAACTCTAGTTCCAAATTTGTCCTCAGGGTTTATTCTCAAAAGCTTTTCCATAACTAGGAATGATCTCCAAGGCAATTTTGAATTCAAAATTTCCTTCTTCTGAATTGGTTGCTTCCAAATTTACCTATAACTGTGAAGAAGAAATTAATTCATGTCGTGGGGAAAATAACTGAAGTCAAGATGCCATGTCAGGATCAATAATATTGCAAACCTTTCTTTGGATTTTGTCTAGAATCTTGAGATATATAGTAAGAGCACCAGACCAGATATAACAGCGATATTCAATGCACAAATGAATGGTAGATTTATAAATGTGCAAGATGGATTTGGACAATAAAAATTGTCTAGTGTAACATGTGATTTGTAATCTAATTTAGACTTTGATACCAAAAAGGACATGTCATAATTATTTCCTTAGAGTTTGATTTAAAGCTTTTTTCCATCATTATGGTCATGAAATATTTAAATTTTATGGTTTTAAATAAAATAATACTGAAAGGCATAGTCAATAACAAACTGTTTTAATAAGCATGAATGCCTATTGGGATTCATGTTCAGTGCTAAAGAATTTTTTCCCTGCTCTAATATGAGTGCTCCATCCTTTGATTTTATACATCCTGTTGATGAGCATGTTTTCTGTCCTGTTGGTTCCCTTATTTGTTTATGCATATCTCCTTTGTTGGTGATACTTAATCTCTATTTCTGCACATTTTTTTGTTTATACACTCTACTTTAGCCAGTCTGCATTTGGTCCTTATTTCATTGTGTAGTTTTCTGTATTCTGTTCCATATCTTGGCAGAGTTTTCTGTCTCCTTTGCATCATGTTGAGAATCTCATCAGTCATCCACTTGTTTTTTCTTCTTCATCAATTATCCTTTGGGATGATATCATTTGCTGATGTCACTAAAGCTTCTCTTAGTGCATCTCATTTCAAGTTTCCATTTCTATTGAGCCCTTTCTATCTTCTTTTCACACTGTCTATATATTTTTCTTCCAGTTTCTCAGGAATTTGTTGTATTGCAATTTGGATGCTGCATTAGGCTTCTTCAGTTTCCATAGTTTCACTCTTAGTTTACATATAACAGGGTGATGATTAATTCTGCAGTTGGTACTTGGGTAGGTTTTGCAGTGAACCATTGCATTCCTAAAAATTTTGTTGATAGTTATGTAGTCAATTTGGTTTTAGTTTCTCCTCCATGTCCATAATTGTCTTGGATGTTCTTGAAACCATGTGTTGGCTATTACCTGGTCATTGGCTGTGCACCATTGGATCCATTTTTCTCCACGTTCATTGCAGGTTCCTGGTTCAAGTTTTCCTTCTATATCCCCTGCCCTCTCCCTGCCTACTTTGGCATTCAGGTCTCCCATGATAATTATGACTTCTTGCGATTTGCAATGTACTGCTACCATATATGGACATGAGCTACTCAATCTTCACTTTCCAGTCTTGATAGAATCCAAAAGTGCCTCTCTGTCCTTGTGACTAATGAATTATTTTCAGCCCTACAACCCCTTTCCCACAGATAAAACATCACAAGCCTCTCCTTGCTCTATCATTATTTCCATGGAAAGTGCTCAGGTGAACTACATTCTTCTAACCTTTACAACTAAGACCCACCATGCTACACACATTGTAGCAAACAACCCTCATTTCATATTCCATTTGTGAGATATTAGTTCCAATTGAGCAGCTTCTGTCCATGAACCATTACTCCATGGAATCAACTCCCAAGAGGGTCTTTTCCCAGTCACTACACTCTTGGCCTGTTCAAATCTAGGATTAACCGTTCTCCACATATCTGCATAAACTGTACCTCTTACTCTGTAACCTAAGTTGCTCCCATATAATGCTGCAGGGCATCCTGGTCCCTGCATTACATGACAGTGCTCTTCCATCCTTGGTCACTGGTGTGTCCATGATTGAACCTTACAGCTAACTATGAAGTTGGTCTCTTTGGTCCAAGCCTCTCCCTCTTCATGACACTTTGTTCTTCATTTCCAAGTTGGAGTTGAGGTTTCAAACTTTAAATCAGATATTTCTTCAGGCAGCAAATTATGGAATGCTGACAAAGCACTTGTCTCTTGTTCTCTCTGTTGTTATATAGAGACTTTCAATTCTTCTACTTTGCAATTTCATCAGAGCACTCTGCTCAATTTATCTAATAGTCTGGAACAAGGCTTAGTCAGGAGTTCTTAGTGGCAGCAAATCACATGGTGTAATAGAAGTGTGTCTCTGCCTCAACTGTTGCTCTCTCTGTTTGTCTTCTTGCTGTCATTTACCTCTGGTCTAACGTTTTTATGGACCCTCGCCCAACATTGGCATGGATCCAACATGATCTGGGGTTCCAGGATTTTTCAAATATCCAATCAGAACTCTCTGCTGATAGTGTCTTTGGAAGCATTTTGCATGTCGATCTGCCATCTTTTTCTCCCTCCTTCTCTTGCTCGCACCTCACACCAGTACATTTCAGTGGACATATTCATTTTCCTCCCACTTCCTCATATCAGCTCCACATGCTGCTGCCATTGAGAGAATAGGTGTTTCACCTGACCCTGTGGGCACCCAACACAAAACAGATGTTATTTTTAATGTCACCATAAAAGTATTATCTGCATTCCTTTATTCATGATTATGACATTTGGTCCATAACTCTTCCTCTTTTTCCCACTTGATTGAAATTTTCCGTCCTGAGAAAATCTTGTTCCTTTAGTGACACATGCATCTTCCACCCCTATTAACAAGTGACATAAAATCATTTCTTTACCCTTTTCCTCACCCACCTGTAGCCATAAAATTATTATCTGTAACTAGTTTGGTGGTCTCTGTCCAAAATTGCAATCCCCTAACCTTGTCCCTGGGCTTCACTATAACCAGATGCCCAAGTGGATTTCAGTGCTATCTTCTAGCAAGGTCCTCATTCACTGAAATGAGAAACAAAATAAAAGTATATTTTCTTTTGCTTTCAGTATGTCCTTCAATCTATCTACTACCTTCTTCATCTTTATGTTCACTTTCGATTTAATTCTTTTTGCTTTCTTCAAATTATCAGCATTTTTACAGTGTCACATCTGGACTTATACATGGTAAACACCACTGTAAAAAAAAGTGTAAAGAGGGAGAACTTACATACCATCAAATATGGTATATTTTATAATCTTCATGTCTAGAAGTGTTAATATTTGAATAAGATATACTTTCTAACCTTGGGAGAAATAAGTGAGATATTTTTTTCAGAAAATCCTTGTAAACCCAGCTTTTATTTACTATTTTTTTTTAGTAATAATATTTTCCAACTATTATTCACTTTCTTTTGTAATGTATCCTCTGGATATAATTTTGTGATATTGTCTTAGCTCTTGAATATATGAATGTGAACCCACTGTGCAGAGACACTTTAGATTCTTTAGACCTTTGTTACATGTACATCAGGATGATGCAAATGTCTATTCTATATTTCTGCATTGTCATGCAACCTTCAATATGAATCGCATTACACATGAATAAATAAGAATGATTGAGTCTTCTCTAAGGGAATGTAATAATGGACATTGCTTGAAACATGCATTATTGTCCTTTGTGGAAGCCCCCACTTTAAATAATGCAAGACATTCAAGTATTTAATATGTGGAAACCATATTTCAGTGCAGCTTTTTATATCAGTATCTATGAGGTTTCCTGAGATACCTTGGCAAGTTGCGCAAATATGAGATTTGCTTTATTTGCTGTTACAGATCATTTCAGTCATTCCATTTGTTCAGAATTTTTTTTCCTTAATTAGAATATACACCTGATAATGGCAGAAGAATGGATAGCCTGAATATATTGTGTTAGTAATATAAAGAGCCTAAAGAAAGAGATTAATTATTCAAACAAAATTTGGTATGTTAATAATTCCTCACAAAGCTATAGGCAATATATTTAAATCATTCTGTAACAGGTTTCAGCCTTTAACCTTTTAAGAAAATTGCCCAGCCATACCATTTATGAGGGTTGATCAAAAAGTATTTGAACTGGTGCTTTAAAAAGAAAACTACAAAACATATCAATTTGGCATTTAATCTCCTTCAAACTAATCCTTTTCTGAAGCCACACACTTTATCCAGTGTTGTTTCCATTGATGAAAATATTCCTGGAATATTCCTTCGATTTCTTGATATCTTGTTCCTTTCAAGTGGGATTTGATTTTTGGTAAAAGGAAAAAATCACAAGCTGCAAGATCTGTGGAATGTTGTTCTTGGACCACAACTGCTGCACAAGCTATGGTCACTGATGGAACCTCTGTGGTGTGGTGAGACAATGACACTTTAAAAACTTCCCTCCAAGCACTGCTATAATAAATAACGTAAGTAAGCAAGAATGTTATAACTTAGTGAGTATGCACAAGGTCAATCAAGTGTTTTTTAACTCCATTATCATAACAGCATTCCTATTTTTGATCAGAACTCATTTTATGTATAGCTACAAAATGGACATAGATGATGAAATAATACCCAATCTTAATAAAAACAAAGTTTTATTGTCAAAATCTTTATTAAGAGAAATGACCAAAAGATTTTTTGATTATTAAATTATAATTTTATTTTTTTTATAAAACCTTCAAAATTTGGGTTAATTTTTTTTTCTTGCATCAGTAAAAACTATATTTACTAATCATAAATATAAAATCTTACTAAAAATCAGCCACAGTATTTTTTTTAAAAAATTGGAATTTTTTTGTGTGTGTGCTGATTTTTGGAAATATGGACCTCCATACATGACATTATCAGAAAATAATAGTGGTAACTATGGTAAATTTAAAGCCAAAGTTCCTAAAATTCAATAAAATATTAGATTACTTAGAATATTTTCCTAAATTTTAAAGATTACTCAGTAGTTTAAAATTTATATTAAAAAAGTTGTTCATGTTATATTCATCAAGTAATTTTTACAGACATTTCCTTCATACAAAAAAAATCTTAGACATATGTCTATTGAGACAATTGTTAGCACTTCATAATTACACCCACCTCTATGTTATAAAATGCTTTTCTGTGATATTAAAACTAAAAGTAATATTTGTTTCAAATATGATTTATCAAATTTTAAATCAGCTAATCTTCCTCAAATAAAGTTTCAGAAAAGTATATTTATTTTTGAAAGATTTTTTTAATTAAGAGATTATGTTGTGCTGACAGATTTGTAAACATGGCAAAAAAAATGGCTGAATTCAGACATTTTTAGTAATTTAAAAAATAATGTGTATCACTATAAATTTGTTTTTTAAATACAGCAAAATATTATGCTTATTGGAAATATTAAATTTAATCTATTAGCTAAAATAAAAGCTTCAAAAAAGATTTTTCATTTTAAAAAATTCATTTTAAACATCATTTATGTTTTTTTTGTGGGTACCTAATTAATTATATACAAGGCCTGTCTAGAAAGTATGAAGTCTTGTTGAATATCTTAAGAACCAGTTACACAGTCTTGATGTAATTTGGCAACCAATCAGAGAGGATCTTACTACACATGTCTAAACAGATACTCTCCTGTGTGGTAACTCAGTCAGTAGTGAGACACCATTGAACGAGCTTGTGTAATGTGTAACTAACACATTTACACTGATCTAATGTGTAGATTGGCAAAACCTGTGCAGGGTTTATGACAAATCATTATACCATCCAAGTCCACCCTCAATCCTCTTACAGTCCAGATTTGACTGCAATTTCTAGCTCTGATTATTTCAAACTACAGACAAGATTAAGGTGATTATGAAATAGCAACTGATGGTAACCCTGAAAGAGGATTTTACAGTTTGAAAAGTAAAAGAAACACTAGATGAATATATGAGGTTCCAAGGAGAGTACTTTGATGGGGTCTAAAGTGTCATTGCCCTAGATAGGCTATTTTTCATTAATATTAAATTGTTGGGTTACTACAGGATAGACCTTGTAGGTAGTATTGTTTGCAAATACCAAATTACTGAAATACTTTATTTGAGATAAAATGTTTTTACTTGATTTTTTAAGAGAAATTAGATAGAAATTTGTAGCATACTTTGCTAAATTTGTCTATATAAATTTTTTTCAGACAACTTTTATTTTCCTCACTGATTTAACATAATAATCAGTCTTGCACAGGATGTGGCCAATATACCTTCTGTATGACATTAGCTAGATAAAGACACAATTGCCACTAATGTCTTACCATTATGTGGGAGGTATTTCTGCCACATACTGTAGAATGGATTTTGTAAAGCTCTTCAAGTTAATTTGTGTAAAAATGCCTGATGTGTACTTTTGCATAGCATTTGCCTCCTATTTTCTATTTTATTTGTAATTTGTGTCAAACTTTATTATTTTATTGTTATTATCAACTTAAAGAATCCAGTTTCAATTAAAATAGTAATTTATTAAATGTATAGAAAGTACATTATTTTCTGAGTTTTCCACAGTATATTTAAATCTAGGTTCATATAACATTTCCCCTTTTTTAACTATTATTACAATGTGGGGCATTTAAAAACAACAGTGACAAGAAGCTGAATGAATTTGGCTAGGCTCTACATCTAGATACATTGTATGCCAGAAATTTAAAATTTATACTTAAATTTAAACATCTATATATCTTTACCATTTTTCTCAATATTTAATTATAATTGCCTTTTTTTTTAATATTTCCATTAATTCCCTGCTATATATATATATATATATATATATATATATATATATATATATATATTTAGTCGGAAATAGTCCTTTTGAAGGACGAAACATATTGCATTGGATGTTTCTCCATTTTGTCATTCAATTGCCCATGTTAATCTGAATAAGAAAATAAACTCAGCCAATAAAAACTTAATACCTATTTAAGGAGTGATCAGGTAGCTTTGGTTGCTAACACTGTTTAAGTGTAAAAATTTTAGTCACAGTTATCCTAAACTCTGTACAAAATTTTCTTTAAAAAAAAACATACAAACTCACTTAAGTTTGCTCAATGTTAAGTTACTTCCTATTTATCAAATTTATAGTATAATTAATAATTATCACAAAGCTTTATTATTATTATTATTTTCTTTCATTTCTGGCATTTACACATTTCTTTCTGGGTCCCGCCCAGGGACCTAAGGTTAGAAATGGCATCATGACACTTTCCACTGACAAAAAAAAAAAATTATTACATAGATAAAGCCCATCGTAAAGTGTGGGCTGTACTTGTCAGAACAATTTTTGTATCTCTTTGAGGCATGGACTTCCAGGAATCCCTTCAATTAGTCTACTGGAATCTTTTCCAACCAGTCCTAGGGCTCCAACTACAACAGGAATTGTTGATGTTCCTATATGCCACATTTTTGAGATTTCTATTTCAAAGTCCTTGTATTTTGAGAGCTTTTTGAATATCTTCAAAGATACATTGCAGTCAGCAGGGACTGCCATATCAATAAGGATTATTATTATTAGCAGTAGTAGTAATATCATCACTAGCAAATCTGGTATTACTGACAAAACTAACCTGGCCGTTGGTCTTGAAAATGACTTCCAATCTGAGGTTGACTGGGCAGGAAATGGCTGGTAAACTTTAATGCCTCAAAAACAAAACTGCTCTCATTTACCCACCACAGAAAACCCTCCCTGCCTCCCATTAGAATGTCTGATGCTCAACTCCATAAGAGTGCCTCTCTGCACCTGCTTGGTCTCACACTGTCCGCTGATCTAAGATGGAACAAATACATTGAATCAATAGCTTCATCTACTGCAAGGAAAGTTGGTTCTATGTGTTGCGCCAGAAAGTTTTTCTTTCCTGAGTCCATCCTTCAAATCTATAAATCAACCACTCACCCTTGCATGGAATATTGCTGCATTATATGGTCTGGAGCCCCTGCTGTTCATCTCAAGGTCCTTGACAAAATCCAGAGACTGATATGCAATGTGGTTGGTCCTGGTCTGGCATCTTGTCTATAGTCACTTTCTCACAGATATGTCATCGCTTCCCTCTGTCTTTTCTACAAATACTTTCATGGTAACTATTCAGATGAGCTATTTTCACTGGTTCCTAAACTGCATGAATTTAGGCATGTTACTCGGTTGGCATCTCAGCCCCACCCTTTCACTATCAAAACGGTTAAATGTAGCTGTCTCTTCTACTCCAATAGCTTCAGGTCTTGCACTTCCTGTTTGTGGAACTCCCTTCCTCTTACTTGCTTCCCTGAAAGTTATAGTCTTCAAATATTCAAATGTAATGTTAATCAACATCTTCTGATACCTTGATCTAATTCCCTGTCCGTCTCTTTATCCTTTCCTCAATCATGTCTTTTTACTCTTGCTCCCACTATCTGTAACCCCTTGTGTGCTAGTAGCACTTTTGCTTTGTAGTCAGGTTAAGGATTCTTCTCAGCTTACTCCTTGTATTAACAGAATTGATAATAATTAGCGGTTAATAAGACTGGCGTTATATCTCTGTTTTATTTTTTCATTTGTACTCAGTTAAAAATTACATGGGAACTGGTGGCTTGATTAGATTGGATTTTATTCTCCAGGTTAGAATATTTAGTATTGTGCTAATAAAAATAGCACCACAATGTGACATTTTTGCTGTGTTACAAATTAAAAAAAAAAAAACAAATACTCAGAAATTGAATCCTTATAATATAGATGATATTATTGGCACATGGTTGAGTTGTTAGGATGTTTGCTTTTCAACCATGAGACCCAGGTTTGAGTTTCATTATGATTGTTTTGTCAGGAAGGTGACTTCTTGATGTTATTGCCCAAGGGAAAGCAATCCCAGTATGCAGCACATTTGGAAAGTGCCTGAAAACCATACCAAGCCCCGGGCGTGAAATTAGGCAGACAGAACTATTTGGGAGTCATTAATGCTTGTGCTAACACAAAGCCACAAGTCATGATGGCTGAGAGTTTGAGCATACTGGCCTTGTTCAGACTATTGATCATGACAGAATGCACTCTCTTCCAGAAACTCTAAGGTTCACTGAGCAATGTTCCTGTATAAACCTTTGTGTGTTAAACAAACACATATGGGCGTGAGCAGATGTCTATAATAAGAACTGGCTAGCAGCCACATCAAAGAGGCATACTCAGATATGGCCAGACATTATATTATAATATAGATGATAATTTAAAATGTGTAAAATACATTACCTTTTATTCATATATATCATTTTAAATCTTTTACATTTTTGAATCTCTATCTATAAAAGGCAGGATGTGTGTGTGTGTGTGTAACGAATGCACAGCCACAATTTTCAATGGATTTGCACCAAAATTTACATGCACATGCTCCAAGTTAGCAGAAAGGCCAAGACCAACTTTGCATTTCCCAACTCCCATTGATAGTGGAAATAATCGATTTTTTCATGCTTCTACGGCAGTTTTCATGTAGTTTGTGGCCATTTTGTACTGGCCAGAGTGAGAGCCTATAGCTGGCTGCTACGAATAGGCAGGAAGATTCTATTGGCCAGTGTGAGAGCCAACAGCTGACTGACACAAATGTTAGCTAGCATGCAAAAAAAATCGATAGCTGCATTCATCACAAGTGGGAAAAATTTAAATCTGCATGGCACTTTACTCCAATTGGCTCATTTGCTTGCTTAAACTCAACATTGATTCTGATTCCGCAGAACTGGGTTGGGTGTGAAAAAGTATTTGTTGTTAACATTCTTTTTTCATTCGGTTTTTCCAGTTACGAGTCCTTTTTTAAAGCTGATTGTTTTGTGTTCATTTTGTTTAGTTCTTTTTTCGTAACAGATTTAATGTTTAGTATAGAGCTTAGAAAAAATTTGCAGTGTGAGATAGGCAAGAAGTAAAGGCATGTAGCAACATCAGCACAGCAAAGGGCACTCCTTTAAAGGCAAGGAAGGGCAAAAATATTTTAAGTCAAGTGATAGCGATTACTGTATGTCATACGATTTTTTAATCAAGCACGGGCAATGCCAGGCCATGCTGCTAGTTGTAAATACTTCAAATAACTACAATTTTATGATAATTTTAATGAGAAGAACTTTTTTAGATGAAGGATTGTCAATTATTAATTTTTCATAAGTATTTCTTTCCTCTTATTTTTAATGCTTTTTATCATGAGTCTCAGAATGTTATTCTTTTGTTGTCTTGAAATAAGATGAAAGAAATAACTGTAAAAAATTAATAATGACAGTTCTTGATCTGTAAAATATGAATAATATTACTACAAGTGTCTATAAACAAAGATGGCAGCATATCAGGCATTTCAGGAAAATTAATAAAATCTGTAAGGTTAATAACTGATTGATTTTCATTATCTAATCAGTAAAACAGTTGCCTTAGATCAGTAAGCTTCCCAAGAATATGGGTTGTGAGTTCAAATCTTGCTGAAAGCTTATTCTTTATTTCCACTCTGTACCTCTTACTAACGATCTTAGAATAACAGTCTGAGAGTTGCAATAAAATGCATCAGACCTAAGTGAAAAGAAACACTAGTAAAATCTTAATAAGTATATGAGTTTTCTTCTTACTAACTTTGGAAATGATAAAATATTCTGAATTATGTTGTCACAAAAATGTAATAAAACTTGATGAACAGATTTTATAAATGTCTATATCAGTAGTTCTGAAACTGGTCTGTGAACCCCTTGGGTTAGTGAGATAATAGTCAGAGGTTTGCAGCTGAAAATTTATATTGACACCATCAATTTAAAATGAAGATAACTGAGCTGGACATTAAGCCCAGCACCACATTGACATAAGATGTATAATAAATTGAACGCATTATGGCCAAAGCTCTGATGGATCACACAATTGAATGTTCACTATGGCATACAAATTAACATGTCTATAAGGTATCTTTCTCTATTCCAATTCATCATCAGATTTCTGTCACATTTTTCATTGTTTGTTACACTACCCAGATAGTTAAATTTCTGAAACTTCTTGTTCTTTTTATATAATTCATTTAAAAGAAATTACTCTTTATAAAAACCAAAATGTTTTCTGGTTGATTAAAAACAATGTAAAATTTTACTTCTGGTCATTAAAACATGTTCAAATGATATTCTTTTAAATATTGTTAAATGTGTCAAAGGTGATAATATTAGTCTGTATATATCCTTTTATAAGTTCTGATGAAAAGTTCTATGTCCAACCAAGAAACTCCTAAAAAATATATTTGATCAGATTTTTTGATGTTGGTTAGGTTGAGAACACCTCCTCATATTAAGTACTTGAATATACTACACATTAGCATGATGAAGTAATGCTAGTATCGATTATTTTAATGTTTTATTTTAAATAAGTAATTAATTCTTGGGGGAAATTTGCATGATACGTTTAGATATTTAGTCCAGTTAATTTTTCAGATTAAAGAAAATAGTCTTTACCAAAAATTCACTGCATGATTTCCATTTATTTTTTAAAATTTTTGACAAAAGAAAGTGTAATCAAATACAATTTAGTTGTTTGACTTGGGAAATTTCTAAAACATCCATCTTTTAATGAGTGTAAAGGATAAATTAACAGTGCTAATTATAAAACTTCAATTCATTGGACAAAGCCAGTGAACTCATTATGTACTTGTTATCTTTGATAAAGAATAAGTCAACTGGTAGAGCTTTTCTACAGTTTACTTGCCATACAGAAGACAGGTCATCATATCATATTTTAGGAATCGTCCAAAATTGATTATTTTCTTTTCCATTTGTACTGATTAGCATTATAACTTTAGTGAAGAAGAAATTTCTTTTGCTAAAAATTGTTTGTATATATCCTTAAGATCTACATTGGATTTAATTTTTTTACTATGAATTTTACAATGCATTTTACCTATTAACTATATCTGTACATAAAATAAAATGACAGAAAATAAAATTGCAACACCTGAAAGGATTATACTGATTTTTATATGGGTACAATGTGTCTGCAAGGCACCAATAAATACCTGCTATAGTGATGCACATGACCTTTCATTTTTCAATTAAAACAGTTTGAAAGTGGTCAAATGATTGACCTTTGAAAGGTTGGATGGTTATTTCAGAGGAATTATATGTATGTTAGATATGAAGCATTGGTTGTGTTTTAAGGTTGATAACAATTGTTAAATGAATGTTCCTAACCTGTAAAGGTTCAAGACAGTCACATGGTACAAATGTTCAAGATCAAATTATTATAAGTGCAGCAGTCAGACTAAATGATACCCACAAATCAGAGCAAATGTGTACTTTAAGAGTGTCAATTCAGACTGACACTTGGGAATCATTTACTTGAAGTTAGAATTACACTCATGCCTCAATACCATCATACATGTCTCCAGTGTAATCATGAGAAGATATTGAATGGTACTCTATGGTATTCAACAATGAGAGGATGTTCTGCCTCCATTCAAGTAATGGCTGTTTGCATATCTCAGAATCATGGTGTAGAGATACATAAGTTAAAATTCCTACTCATATTTGGTGTTTGTGAAGGGAACTTTGAACAATACTATCTATGTCCAAAACCTTGTTCAACCAATTCTGTTGTCATTCCTACAGCAGGAAGGTGATATACTGTTCCAGTAGAATAATTTCTATCCACATGATGTTTATCAACATGCTCTGTAAGATGGTTCAAAAACTCCTTTGGATTGTACATTCATCAGATTTGTTTCCCATTAAATGTATGATTCATTCAGTGAGGCCACTTATAACTCTTGCTGTGTTGTTTCAACAAGAAGCCTGGAATATTGTTTTATTGGATGATATTCACTATCCGTATGATAGTATGCATGTGAGAGTACAGACCTTTGTTAATATCCAAGGAGGATAGATAGTGTATTTATGTGATTCCTGAATACTGTTGATAGACCTCTTATTTTGTAGCCTGTGCACATATTGATCTATATATATATGATCATTTTCTGCAATCCAGCTGTATAACCTTTACATTTAATCTCATGTAATTTGTTGCAATTTTAATTTACATTAGTATATGTGCAAGATTTATAATGGATTGCTGTAAAGTTCTTGGCTCAGCCCACTTGCCAAAATCTAACTAAATATTTTTAAAATCTCTTCTTGATTCAAGCCAAGAAGTTTTCAGAATCCCTCTTGAGATTTGTTAGATTTCAAAATTAATGTTTTTATAATTTTCAGATTGCTTTGACTTTCATTAACCAAAAATTGTATATGATTTGCAAATTTCATTTAGTTAATAGCTATAAAACCATTTTAATATATAAACAGTAATGAAAAATATATATGAATATATCCTAAAATTTATCAGATTCCTTTTTTATCCAATATAAATGTCACTAAAACTATTTGTGAATTTGATAATCCTATCAGATGATAAGTTTGAATTATACAAATTTATGATTTATTTCTAAATTTTAAAAAATTAAACTAATTTCTTCATCTTTGTTATTTCAGTCACTATACTCTCCAGCTTTCCTTATGTGTCTTTTGTACATCTTTTAGAATGTCAAACTTTAAGTTGTTGAGGGATACACTATATATGTTGATTCAACTGTCTTATTCTTCATTCCTTATCTATTATTTGGACTTCTTTCTGTAAAGATTGGTGTACCACCTCCTCTCTCTGCACATGATCAGCTATGCCTGATTTTAATGTTTCTCTACAGATTACAACTTTCTCATGTTTCTCAAGTTTAATTTTTAGTGGAGGGTTGATTCCACTCTTATACTCCCTACCATTTGAAATGTTTTATGTACAGTTCTTGGTCATGTTTCTTTCCAGTGGAGATTTTACTTTGAGGAGATATTTGCATGGTGAACCATTTTTAAATACCAAATTAATATTGTACAAGTTACATATTCTTCAGATCTTCTCCCTTACACCTCTGATGTTTGGTAGAATAACTATAGACAGTTTAATGTTCAACATTCCAAAAAGTAATTGATACTCAAGTAAAGCTGAAGAATACAGTGATTGAAACACAGGCAAGCAAATTAAGATAATCTTTTCTTTAGAAATGGATTAATTGATTGTCCTGGAATTGCATTAGTCTTTTTTTATGTGAAGCAGAACATTGTTGATCTGTATTGGAAATAAAAAAACAAAAGAAAACTTGAGCATATTGGATTTATTTCCAGTCGGCTTTTACATTTATTTATAGAAGATCTTTAACATTTTTTTTTATTAGAAGATTATAAGGTTGATTCTTCTGATATCAAAATTTTGGAAACTTAAAAAAATCATTGTTTTATATACAAAGCTAAAATAAGGGAAATTATAATGTTGCCTTAAGTATGGTTATATTAAAATCAACAAAAAGTAGGCAATGGATAAAATGAAAGCTAATTATATAACACTTAGGCTTTCAGAGAGAGAAAAAAAAAATTCTGTTTTGTATCATGAGAGAAAAGGATTAGATAAATATAAAATTAAACTAATAATATGATTTTTGTATTAATTATTGATTATTTTGAAGTGAATTATAGACTTATATATTTGTGCTTGACCACTAAATTAGAGCCATATTTTATATGGTCAGTAACAAGCTGACAGCTAAGATTTAGATAGTTGACAGGGATCACTGATAGTGAAAAAATTAAAAGAAGCGGCTTGTTGGTTAGCTATATAAGTTAGTTAAGTGTAGATTCTTTTGCTCAACAGGGAAGAAATTGGAAACTCTCCAACCACCTCCACTGTACAGATTAGAATCACCTGCATTACATAGGTGATTGGCATCTCTCTGTGCCTTGTTTTGCTGAAATGAAAGAAGTTAATTGATATATTAGTTACCTTTTGCTGTTCATTCTTAGTGATTATATATATGAAAAAAGAAAAATTAACCCAAAAGTTCTGTAACAATACCAACAATATAAAAAAGAGTTTAGATGTCTGAATAAATGTTAGAATGTCTTAGTTACAGACAACCATCTGTGAATACAAAATTGTGTTAGTATAAACCAAATTCTTTATCGTTTTAATTTATCTGAAGATATTGTCAACTATGACTAATTACCATGTGATCCATAATCCTTTTTAATTTCTTAAGAAATAAAACTTGTCTCTATATTTTCATTTCATACGTCATTTCAATTAAAATATTTTAATTTGATATGATTTTTAAAAAAATTAATTTGATCAATTTTTTTCTCAGTTTCTTCAAATATTATTTTATAAATCACTCTCTGTTCTTTATCAGCAAGAAAATTTTAAGATGTTTTTAAAACTAAGCTATTTTGCTGTTCAATCGAAAAAAAATACTAGGTTATACTAAATATAGTTTACTAGTTTACCCACACAATCAAAAAGTAACAGCAGTATTTTATTAATTTTATACAGTTACATTGGTTGTATTTTCGGTATGAGTAATCTTGTTTTTTTTTTTTATCTATTCAGTTATCTCTATTGGTACATGTAAGAAAGAATTCTGCATTTTAAAATCATTAAAAGTAAAAATATTGAAAGACAATTAACATGAAACAAAAGAAATAAAAAAATCAATATGTAAACAACCTGATTACCCACTACTTAGTAATCTGATATTTCGTTGTTATGGAAACATATGGTATGTTTGCTTATTGGTGGTGAGTAATATCACCTGTTCACAATGCAATTTTTCTCATCAGAACCTATCTTGCACTTTTATAAATTTACCATTCATCCATGCATTGAATATTGCGACCATATCTGGTCTGGTGCTCTTGCTATATATTTAGAGACTCTTTAAAAAAATACAAAGAACTGTCTGTAATGTTATCGGTCCTGACCTGACATCATGACTTCAGTTACATTCCCACTACTATGGTGTGGCTTCCCTCTGTCTATACTATAGATATTTTTCTGGCAGTTGTTCTAAAGAGCAAGTTGATGCCTTCACCACAAGAATTTAAGCGTACTATTAGATTGGTGACCAGGTCCCATTATTTTACTGCTGAATTAGCTAGATGCAACCATAAGTTCTATTTTAATAGTTTCTTTCCTTGCATTTCTCATCTGTGGAACTCTCTTCTGGTTTCATGCTTTTCTGTGACTTACAATCTTAAAAATATTAAATATGATATCTTCTGTCTTTCTGAATCATTCTTTTATATTGTCCTTTCTTTTCACTAAAGTCTTCTCATTCTCTTCCACTCCCATTAACTCCCTTATGTCTTAGTGGCATTATTGTCTTTCTTGGGGTTAAATGATAAAGAAAAATCTCATTAATAAAATGACTAATGAACATGTAAAATTGCATCACCTGTGGAACTCTCTTCCATCTTTGCTTTTCTATCAACTATGACCTTCAAAAATTTAAATACATCATCAATCGTCATTTTCTGTCTTCTTGAATTCTGTTGTTTTTATTGTCCTTTCACCTCAGTAATGTTTTCTTAGTTTCCTTCTCTCTTAGTAACCCCTTGTGTCTTAGTGGCTTTATTGATGAAATGATTAAAAAAACAACTTTATATTTTATTTT
The DNA here is from genome assembly GCA_903632075.3 of Acanthosepion pharaonis. NCBI lineage: Eukaryota > Metazoa > Mollusca > Cephalopoda > Sepiida > Sepiidae > Acanthosepion > Acanthosepion pharaonis. Next base: position 522,865 of record CAHIKZ030000439.1, read on the forward strand.
ATAGAATATATTAGAGATATGTTACATGAATATAGTATTAAAATTTATCTTTTTATTACTATAGCCAGTAAAATAAAACAAATCCAAATTTACTTGATATACTGAAGATATAAAAATAATAAAAGTGTTTGATAGTACTAAAATCCTAATCAGAAGAATACTGCCAACTACTTCATGTATTTACCATTGCTTTGTTTCTACAAGAAATAAATACAATTGACCTTAAGAATAAATTGCTGTAAAAGAAAAAAAATCTTAACCTCTTTTCTCAACTGGTTGAGGAATTAGCAGACAGCAGGATTTTGAAATTCTCTTTGGATGACTCTACAAGAAAGAGATGTTATAAAAATAAATATTTCATATTTCTTTCTTATTTTGTTGTATTTAATAATGTTAATAGATGAAATAGCTATAATGATAATTTCAGTATATGTATGTATATAAATTTTTTCACCCATGAATTCTCTCTCTCACACACACTAGTGTATATGCTGATACACCCAATATTAACCAATATATGAAGCACATCTATTTTTAGCAAAGGATGTCGTAAGGAAAAAATTGTAGGCGTGTTTACTCTTAAATTATTTGCAATGTTTAAATAGCAAATGAGGGTATCAAATTTAAAATAATTTTTGCAACCATATTGGGTCAAGAATTTTTTTAAATATATAATTTTTTTAAACCAAAATATTTCCCTTGCAATAAAATACAAGGTACATATCACAAAATATAGGAAATCACTTTTTTTTAACTATTTATTGAAAAATATAAAAATCTGAAAGCATTTTTGTTTTATCTACCATGAAAATAGCTATCATGAACCCCAAAATATTTTTGAAAAGTATAGTTTTAAGTTGTAAAGCATTATTATGTACAATTGTGGCAAATAACTTTCTATAAGAAAATTTTTTATTCTTTTCACATATACTAAATTTTACAGAATAATGGCTCTTACTAAAGATAGATTTTGTTTTGAACCTTAAATTCATGAAACAAAGCATCAACATTAATAGTGCCACAGATTCCACAAAATTACTGGATAAGCAATTCTTTAATAGTGTGTGTGTATATATATATATATATATATATATATATATATATCTCAGTTAATAATAATTGTGTATACTTTTAATAACCAGTTTTGCATTATCTGTTGTTTAAACCTTAGTATTTATTGGTTAAAAATATATAACCACTGTTAGTTTTAACTATAAAATTATGCTTTCTTCATTTTGTGAACATTTTCACAAAATTTAGTGTTTTAACTACAAAATCTTGTTTTCAATATTTTTATGAAAAATTTAAACAATTTGAGAATTTACAGTTGCACAAATAAGTAAAACACATTGAGAGATTTAAACTGAAATGTATTAAGAATATTATCATACAATAGATACACTACTATACATGTACTAATCAACAATGATAATTACAAATCCCAAATTGGCTGTTTTACATACATTTGATCAAAAACATATTATTGTCACTTACTAAACCTTATTTGGAGTCCACCATCATATTTCTTTGATTCCTTTTTTCATATTTGATATATATTGAGGAAATCTATAACATGCATATTTTCACTGGCGAAATTTAGGTAAGAATGGAGAAAAAACAGCTAGTGTCCAAGCATTTCATAAGTCATGAGATTTTCTATTGGCTTTTTATAATTCTCACTTTTGGTAATTTCAAAGAAATGTTTGATCAATTTTATAAACATCTTTCAAGCATTTTGTTTCTTGGAGGTCATTTTTTTCTTCATATTGTTGTGACTGAAACATCTTGTAAACCTCTAGTCTGGTGAAAAATGCTATCTTCAATATTTGCTTTTGATAGATGTTAAAACATTTTTTTATCATTTCACCCCAAGCAAAGTGATAATGCCACTAAGATGGCAGGGTTTACTCAGAGTGGAAGGGAATAAGAAGACTTTAATGAGGAGAAAGGACAATAAAAGAACAGGAGTCAGGAATACAGAAGACTGACATTGCATTTAAATTTTGAAGAATGTAAACAATAAACTTTAAAAGATTTCCACAGGTGAGAAGTGTGAGAAAAGAAACTATTAGAATAGAATTTATGGTTACATCTAACAATTTCTCCACTAAAACTATGAATCCAAGTTTCCAATCTAGTAGTACTCTTAAATTCATGCTGTCAAAGTACCAAGAAGAAGAGTTCATTAGAAGAAGTATGATGAAAATATTTATAGACAAGACAGAGGAAAGCTATGTTATGGCAGTGGGAAAGTGACTGAAGTTGAGATGTCAGGTCAGGATTGTTAACATTACACAGACCCTTTGAGTTTTATTGAGAATCTCTAGTTATATAGCAGGAGCACCAGACCAGATATGGCAGCAGTATTCAATGCATGATAATGGTATATTTATAATGTGCATGATGGATTCTAGTGAGAAAAATTGTCTGGCAAAACACAGTGAACCAACTTTCCTCACAGCAGACTTAGCAATTGATTCAATATAATCACTAATTCAAGTCAGTGGAAAATATGACCCTCAAGAAGATGTAAAAGAGTTGCTCTCCTGGAGGTTAGCATCTGCCATGCTAATGAAAGGTAGAAATGATTCTCTATGTTGATTAAGATAGCAGTTTCCTTTTGGGGTCATTAAAATTTATAAGTAATTTCTTGTTCCATTTAACAACTGATAGGTCATTTTCAAGAGCAGCTGATAATTTGTTGGATCTGTTGGACTTTACCATATTGCACAAGCACTTTCTAGCAAATAATGCTCCATAAAATCTTTAATAAGGATACTGTAAAAAATCACTTAATAGTACTATGGCCAACTTGGACAAGATCATTAAGAGGCCTTACCACAAAATGTTTGGTGAGTAGGCCCACATCTAATATAAATATGTGCAATTGTTGTAGAAGTGACAGCTGTCCCTTGACTGAAAATGTTGTTTATCGAGCTGAAGCCAAAGTAGAAGATCTCTCTATGATGACTTACATTGGATTGACCAAGGGTGCATTCAAAGGGAGCTGCAGTAACAATGTAACATCTTTCAGATTGAGAAAATATTGCAATATCACCACCCTGTCAAAATATGTTTGGAAAATAAAAGATGTAACATGGGATATAGTGGGAAAAATAGTGTTACATGAGGGTGGGGGTTGTAATTTGTGCCAGGATGAGAAACTAGGAATTTTGATGTTCACAGATCCTTGTTCTCTAATAACTAAGAAAGACAAGATGATGACAAGATATATATATATACTAAAAAATTTCTACTATGGAACAGATGAGATTCACTTCTGATGGAAAAAAAAAAATTACTTCTCCATATGAGCTATGTAGGACTAAAATTTGAACCTGCCCTGATGATCATTCGATATAAAGATGAAATTTCAGTAGCTCTGTTTTCACTTTTTATTCTGTACTTATGATTGAACTCACTATGAATGATTTGTAATTCCAGCCTTGAAAATGTGTCTACAAAATCAATCAGTGGCATGTAAGCAGCTTTATAACAAATCTAGTATGTGCCTGAAAAAAAAATACAAAGTTGACTTACGTTCATATAAACTGGAGCTAGTACTAGAATATTCGAGAAGATGTCTGATACTGAAATATTCAATGCTTGGAACTCGGCACCAAAAGTTGCCAATTTCAAGAATGTGGCATACTTTCCAAATATTTGATGTACGCTATGAACTAATACCAAAGGTATATTAAACCTAACAAGACTGAATGGAAAATACAAATAACTGGCATAATAAGTTTTGTTGTGTTGTTTAGTGTGGTAAAGTAGCAGCCTTGTTATTTATGGTTCAGGCAATGGGACCTGGTATGTGAAGCCCATCTAAACTGAAAACAGAATATTCTGATTTATTTGTTTAAAGTATTAAGGATACCAAATTATGGTCCCAAGATCAGAAAGTTAGAATGTCAACATCATTGAGCTAATTTGTTGCTTAGAGTATAAAGCAAGATTCTATTTATGTCTTAGTTTTATATCTTAATGCTATTATTTTTAAATTTAGAACAATTTCATAGAAGGGAAATGTTAGCTCTGACTGAATTTCTGGGTTATCATTATTTACATTAAGACTATTGTCCTCATCTTAGTTATTATCAACAAGCACCTGAAGAAGGTTGGAGAGAATGTTGATACAATAGTACAAATGTAATTAACAATAAATCAAAAGAAGCATTTCGTTCTCACAGTCTGTAAAATCTACAGTGCACTTACACAAATATTTTACAAAAGATCTGCTTTTATGATTCTCTATCTGTTGACATAGCTTGGTAATGATAGGTCACATTATTCTCTCTGTGAATATGACATCATCATCTGAATTTACTATTCACCGGTTCTACTGTTATTAGCATGCTTACCCAGCTTAAAAGGTTTATTTATGGCTGACCCAAAGGTTGTTACTGATACTTCAGTTCACAATAATGACAATTTACTGACCACCTCTTTTTGCAACTGTAGCTTACAACAGCCTTTTTTTCTTTTTGTTTGTTTTAAATAGTAATGCTGCTCATGGACTCTTATAGAAACTTCTCTTTATCCTTGAGGAACTGTTCTTTGTAGATTCCAAGGACTCAAGTTCTTTTTTTTTTTTTCTTTTTTCAAGCAACTTCATGTGAGCTTTATTTGGCCAGGTGATTGATTCATTTGTTTTTTACAGCTTATCAACATTTTGCACATAATTTAAAGCCAGAAAATATTCTGATATTTTAATAATTTTTTTCTAAAGATAATACTGATTTACTGTTACAAATCCTACTAATTAACCCATAGCTGGGGATAGAAGAGAATGATTCATAACTTTCCCAAGGGTATTTGTGTCCAAGGGAATATAACAAACCTGATTGGAATTGGAATTTTTAATCTTGAGCTGTTATCTATTACACCATCCACACATCCAAGTTTACAGCCTCTGGTATTCCCAAGTGGCTATCCATCTAGGTACTAACCAGGCTTGACATTGCTTAACTTTGATGGTTGTACAAGATATTTCAATGTGATATTGCCATAAGCTTTTCATCTAGCCAGCATTTAGCATATTGATTGAATGCATAATGTGAAATATATTTTTTACTTGTGCATTTATTTACTTTCAATATTTTGTGAGATTTTGATGATAGTGGCATTTGTAATGATTCTGAAAGATTGTATAAAACTTCAATTAAATACAAACATTTTGTAAATGATTCTGCATAGCAACTTATTATTTGTTCAAAGTTATAAGCAGAATATGTTTCCAATTCTATTCATGTCGTTTTGCACGTTCATGTTACTTATCCACAGATAAAATGAAATCCTCTACATTCAGACTGTTCTCTTGAAAACTTCATATCTGGTCAGTTTTGTATTTGAAACATAGACAAAGCAGTTTCTAAAGAATTACTGGATTTGTTCTTAATCCAACATTTTTATTACTTCAAATGTTATTATAGTGGATACTTCATATTTGAAATAGACATACAAATATGAAGCTTTCAAGAAAATTTCTGAGTGAAGAGTATGTGCTTTCTTTAACAAATAAATATATATATATATATATATATATATATATATAATGTGTGTGTGTGTGTGTGTGTGTAGACATTGAATTCAAACACTTTAACTTATAATTATAGCATACCTTAAAATTATATTTTATCATATATATATATATATATATATATATATATATATATATATATATATATATATAAAAGAACACCAAGATATATAATTCGGTGCTCTTATAGATATTTTTATTTTTACAAAATAGTGCTCAATGTAAATTTACAGAGCATTAATATTATAAATTAATTGATTTAAAATATGGTTTTTTTTTCGCTACACAGTTCTAACCATGTTTCAAAAATGGAAGCTAAAAGCCACGAATTTAATTATTATATATATATATATATATATATATATATATATATATATATAGTTGGAAGGAAAGTATTTTTAGTTTCTAAATACCAAAATTTATTTATTTAGAACCTACAAGAAATATTGAATTTTACATCTGGATAAGTTACATGAATTTTAAATGACATTAATATAATTTTTTTTTTTTTTTTTTTTTTGTTAATCACCCACAAGGTGATAAAGCCACTAAGAAGTAATGGATTACTGAGAATGAAGGAAATTGAGGAGAAAGGACAATAAAAAGATCAGGATTTAGTGGGACCGAAGATAATTAATGTAGCATTACCTAAATACAGCTTCCTCTGAGTGTTAATGACTTTTAGCTAGAAAATATATATGTCTACATTAGTCATGTAAAAATGTTTACATGGTAATTACACCTAATTTTTAAGTGCTAAGATTTGTCTAAATTCATAATTTTTGATCTTGTGACACTAATAAATATTAAATATAAATATTAACTGCTATATGTCTGCTGAAGCAGGAAAAAAATTAGAGTGGGATTCTTTGTACTATTTTAAAAAATAAAGTAGAAATATTATTCGACAAAAAATAGTTAATTTACTGTATTTTGAAAATAGAAAGTTATTTTTTACTCAAGATATAGTAAAAAATAAATTTCTATTAAAAAAAATCATATGAGTGTTTCCTTACCCAGTAGTGATGAAAGTTTCATTCATAGATTAATCTGTATGATTTTTTAAATCTTTTTTTTTTTAATTCAGAATTTACATTTTTCATTACCTTCATCATTTTGCAGTTTTATTTTATTTATTTTTAAAATTCTATTTATTCCTTTGGGCATCATCTTTTTGGTACCCTAACATTAGTTCTACTGATTGGCAGATGCCATCCTTGCAAGAAAATTATTTTTGGGGGAAAAAAAAGAACCCTAAAATTATGTGCAGGTTTCAACTAACCATATGTATAACTGCTAGGTGACCTCAGTCACTTATGTGCAATGACCTAACATATAAATAAATAAATCATTTACCTTTTGTCCCACAATATGTGTTACATTTGCAGACACATTTCATATACTAAATATAACAACTATTATGGGACAACGGTAGTATATAATAAAGATATAATATTGAAAAACAAAATCAAAATGTCTCATAAGTCATGTTTCTCAAGTTTCTGCAATTAAAGTAAAATTGTACTTATTCCGTCTTATAAATGTTACATTTTGTATATGAAATGTGTATGCAAATGCAACAACGGTTATGAGATATAAATTTTTCATTGGATATCTTCAGCTAGATTTGGCACATAGCATGTTTTAAATGTCATTCTTATTTGTGCCATGTCCCTTCAGGAGATGAGCAATCATGACTCTCCATAATTTCATGTTCCTTTGTAGATTTTAGTAAATTTTGCTTTTTTGCAACCATTCCTAAACTCTGGCCTGACATCCATTTATACAAGCTCATTAGGTAAATTATATGCCATTTTCCTCTGTCCCTCTTGCTTTCAATATATCCTGTCAGTGTCAAATTTTCAAAACCCTCTTTACTCAATATGTGACCCAGAAATTTCAACTTCCTTTTTCTGATGTTGTCCTTTTTGTTTCCATTTTCTCTAACATTTTGTTGTTTCTCATATATTCAGTCCATGATACTCTCAGCATTCTTCTGCAGAACCACATTTCTGTTACTTCAAGTTTTTTCATGTCTGGAGAGATTGTCCAGTTTCCACTGCCATATAGGAAAACTGATATTACGTAACAGTTCAGTATTCTTTTCTTTGTTTCTAATGAGTTTTTTTCCCCCGATTGCTTGTATTTTGGTTGGTTTTGTTTCTGTTGTTTTTTCTTAAACTAGCAATCATAATATGTCTCATAATCATGTCTCTCCACAACTTCCTGTCTGTTGTAGCTCTTAGTAAAGTTTGTTTTCTTTTTTTTTTTACTATCTCTCTTAATCCTGGTTCTGCCAACCATTTATACCATTTAGGTAGGTTGTTCATGCTTTCATATATCCCTCTTGCCTTCTACATGTCCTGTGAGTGCCAAATTCTCCAAGCCCTTTTTTCTCCTTATGTACCCTAGAAATTTTAACTTTCTCTTTCTGATTCTAAGTATAAAAGTACTTTTAGTTGCCATTTTCCCTAAAACTTCCTTATTACTCATGTTCAATCCATGGTATTCTCAGCATTCTTCTGTAGAACCACATTTCTATTGCTTCAAGTCTCTTCTCCATCTGTGTCCAGAATTCACTGCTATATAAGAGGTCTGATATTATATAACTTTTGTCATTTTCTTCTTAACCAGTAGAATTGAAACTACTCCTTTCATCTAATATTATATTTACTTAGAGGATAATTATATCATACAGGTTGACAATTACTTTTCTTTGGTCCACATAAATAAGTTTGGATTACTACTTAGCATAGGCTTAAAGATAATTAAGCTTATGCTTTGTAATTAGTCAAGTAATTATTTTAATTAATTTCAACTTTTAGGTACATTTCTATTTGATTTATTATATAGATATTTCCTATTAATTTTTAATTTATTTTTTGTTTAACCATATTATGATATTTCAAGTAGGAATTGCAGTTGTGTGCAATCAGTATTGGTTCAACAGTCCAAGACAATTGCCACTATCTTATATAGCAAGCCTATACATAACATTTACTCTTAGGTGTATGCTAATTAGTGATAGCACTAACTAACCACTACCACAAACCACTTTTTCTTTTTTAATAGCTATCAGCATTGAAATTCAATTAAAATTTTTTATTATAAATAGGTTAGAACATTTTATAATTCCATATGTTCCCTGTTGTAGATATGTGGGTGGTGTAATAGATAGTGACTTGGAATGAGAAATCTGAGAGCCAAGTAGAAATTCTAGTCCATTATATTTGCTTATGTGAAAATACCCTTAGGAGAGGTATGAATCCATCTCTGCTCCCACTAGCTATGAGTTAAATAGCAGGACAGACTGGCTGGATTTTCTTGCTGTGGTTGGCAACCAGTCTAGAGAAAAGACAACTCAATAGAGAAAACTTAAGCCAGATCTCTATTAGGTTTCAAGCAAAGTGCATAATAAAAAACAACTCATTGAATAAGAGTTGTGCAAGAATCCATGAAATGGATTATATGACAGGGGATCGAGGTTTCCTGTTTATTTATGTAGATATTTATGGAACAATACCAAATTCTGCATAAATATATATCTATAAAGTGAGCTGCTTTGGTTATGTCAAATAATTACCATTTGGTTTGATCTTATTGTTTCTCTTACTTTTTTATCACTCTATATTTTCAAGGTAATTCTTAAATTATCTGAAAGGAATGTTTTAAAATTTTGTGGCATTTCCTCTCTTCAACATTTTTCATGATATAAATTTAAAATAATTTAGGTTTACTTGATTAAAAAAGGAAGAAAAAAAATGTTCATTTGGTTTAATTTTATTTAATAGTTGTAAATGTATTTGGAAATAAATTTTATATGATTTGATAAAAAGATATGAAAAAATCAGATATTTATTTGTGATAGAGATATGGTTAGTAGATGTTAGATAACAGACTGGTGTGATAAGTAAATATTGCAGAATAGATTAGTAGATAATAGATTTATGTGATTAGTTAAAACTTGACCTACATTCCTATATAAAATCAGTTAACTTAGAAGTATATGTCATAACTAAGTACAATTAATTATACTGTCCCAGCTATCAGTATTTTTATATATTTGTCCTCAATTTTAAGGACTGTTGAATCATCAAAATACTTTATATACAGAAATACTAAGTTTATAATAAAAACTGAAAATTGTTCATGTTTGAGACTTGAAACTGGTAAGTCAATGCATAAAGTACCCATATATTAATGTTATTATTGGTTTCTCCTTCCACTATTAAATACATTGATATATTAATTTTACTTGTTTGGTTTTCAGTTTGTGGCTGCCAATGATAAATTATGGTTTTGGCTGGAACTTTTCTCCTTTGTGGATTATTTTACAATCCCACCATCTTTTGTGGCAATATATTTGGACCGCAATTGGCTGGGTAAGTAAACTACTTTCATATCTGTTTAAAGCTTTAATAGTCAATTGGAATTTGTATTTTATGTAATAACTTAACACCTCTGTCATATTAAGATGAATCAAAACATGTTTATTCAGTAAGATGCATAACATGTAAATCATAAACAATTTAATTGATATTTTAATTCTTTACGAGGTACACTAACTCATTTAATAGTAACTGTTTTTGGTACTTTTGTTTAAACTCAGTCATTATGAAAAAAAATCTTTTACTCAAAACTAATTTGACTTAGAGATTTTGGTGATGTTTTAGTTAAATTTCAGTAAATCTTTATTATCAAATTATATTGCAATGCTTTTCAAAGCAACTTATTGGGTAAACAATATGAAAGAATAATTAGTATGAAAGAATATTGAATTACTTTAGATACAAAAGAAACAGCCTACTCTTATATTTTAGGAATAGGGTTAAAAATAATCTTGTACAATAACAGATAATGACTTTTGAACTAGCAAAATGGTTTACAGGTAAGTTCATCACCATAAAATCACCACAAGGAAAGTTCACCTTGAGGAAATTCGCCTTATAAATTCATTAGATTTTATAATAATTTGTATTAATATATATATATATATATATATATATATATATATATATATATATATATATATATATATATTAATACAAATTGTTGTTTTTTCTGTTTTCATTTTGAATTTGTAGGTCTGATGATTTGGATTGTATTTACAATTCCAATGGAATAAATTATGACTATGGAATATTAATGTTTAAGCCTTTTTATTATATCCTTACTCTGTCCTAGACATTGAGTTCTACCTGGATTCTTCCTCTTGGAATTTTTTTTTCTGAAAATATACATGTATGGGTATTTTTTATATATATTTTGTATATATATGTATATTTTCCACTAATATTATATATATATATATATATATATATATATATATATATATATATATACATCTAGTCTGAATCTAGAGATTTATATAATAGCTAAATGGGTTGAAATGAGCATAATGGAAGAAATAAAAACCAACTAATACCAAACCAAATGTAAACCTCAGCCAAAGTTTTCTAAATTACAGTCTAAAGATAATTGTATCCCTGACTACTTATCAGTTATTAGAAACTCAAGTTTTAATTAAATTAAAATGCATAGTGTCACTTATTATTTACTGTTACCCTATTTTAGAAATGTTTTAGATACATTGAACAATAAAATTAGAACCCATTAAAAATTCTTTAATTTTCATCCTTTTATGATGAACTTACCCCGAGGTGAACTTTCCTCATGGTGATTTGATGGTGGTGAACTTTCCTGCAGTGAATTGATGGCTGTGAACCTACCAGACACAAACAAAATGCCCTCATCTTGATGAATATCATGACACTGATCCAAATAAATTAATGAATGATAATAATAATTCCTCATCTCAGAATTTCAGACAGAAATTATCAGACCAGATGCAATACAAAAATAGACATAATTAGAAAAACTCCACCAAAAACTGGCACATATGTTGAACCATCTAACATTTCTCTTTAGATGTAGAAACCTGAAGCCAATTCCAGCTGGTTTTATAAAAAATGTTGAAAGTACCAGCCAAATAGATTTACTGCATAAAAATGGAAAAATAAGTTTGTTGTACATGATCTATATTCAATGTGAGAATACTATTCTGAATTTCATATATACTACAGATACACACACCACAAGTTGCTACAGAATTAAACGTTAACCTAAAAACTCAAGCCATGTTCTTAAATAGTCTTGTCAGATCAGCACATTCATATGGATATCATGCCTGGCACCAAACTCATTCAGAAATATCTACTGTCAATTGTATACAACTGCTTTCTCAGATCAGTTGTTAAAATGTCTTTGAGGAAATTAAACCTGTATGTCTTAGAGAGGGCCATCTGTTTTCAAACCTTGTGGACTGGTGTAGAGAATAAGAAACAAAGAGCTGTACCAAATAATAGAAACCACATCAGTTGAGAACTTTCAGCAGCAACTAAAATGCATAGCACATGTAACTCAAAGAGAAGACAATGGCATAATAAAGTTCCGGATATTTTACACTACTTCAAACAAAAGGTTAGGAAGGAAGCTCCCATCAGTATTAGAAAGAGCAATAAAAGTGAACATTGGCTGTTCAGTCAGTAAATATTGAATGTTTCCTTATAAAGAAATGGCTAATATTATATTACCATACCATTTATATTTAATGCACTTATATTCTTTGATTTTACTAAGTATAGCTTATTTGTTTTTATATAATCTTAAGAACAATTAGTGCAGCAATGTTCTATCTACTCCATCAAATTTGCTCTAAAATTAATCTACTTTTAACAGTCATTAAAACAAACTAAATAACTATGTTACTATACTTTTGAGAGCTAATATAAATTTTAAAATTTTGCATACAGCTATTAGAAATTTAAGATAGCTGTAATTCAATAATTCTGTATCATCAAATACATCTGAATGTATTTTTTGTTTTGTTTTTTTTTTTTTTAGAATATAATTGAAAGATCACTATCATATTTGCCAGTGACTCATATGACAAAAATCTTTCACTTGTTCTATTGATGTTATATTGTTATGTGATGATATGTTTATGCTCAGTAAATTGAACCAGACACTTAACCTACAAGATGATTGAGGCAATTTTAATGATCTATTTTTTGTTATTAATTAGGAGAATGATCAAAGGCCAGGCAATATTTCTATCATATTTATTCCTGTTTTTTCTTTCTTTTTTTTAACCATCACAGTTCTAGATCATTACGCCCTATTGTTCTCACACTCATTCTGTGTTGCCTTATCTAATTTTGAATTTATACATATCTGTTTATATTGAATCAGGGTTAACAGTGTGTACTTTAATATTGAATGGAATTATCCGACATTTTATAAATAGTTAATATCAGCATTTTAGTTTATGTAATATTAAAAAAAAAAATTAGTATTTTCAAACCTCTGAATTTGAGCCAGACTCTTTTTGAAAGTTCTTTGTAAATGTGTATTTTGCAACCACTATTTTAAAAATATGAACATTTTAACTTTTTATCAAGTGAATTTCAAAGTGATAAAATGTAAATCACTTCACTGCATTTTTAATTTAAAAAAAAAAAATGTAAATGTACAAAACTTAAGGTATTAAGATATCAGAAAATGTTCCTATCTAATCTCTTATATGGCAGTGAATGCTGCACAATTTTCTCACAGATGAAAAAAAGAGTCTTTAAGTGACAGAGATGTAGTTCTACTGATACATGTTAAGAATACCATGGACAGAACATGTAATCAATAAGGAAAATAGGAACAACAAAGAAATATACATACAATCAGAAAGAGACTGCTGAAATTTCTGGGATACATAATGAAAAAAGAAGGCCTAGATAAGTTAACATTTACCAGACATATCAATTGAATATCTAAGGGGATTGATAAAATCCTCACTGAATTTCTCTTGGCTAGCTTTCATATCTGTGATGACTTCAGTATCTGTTGTAGAGTAGTTTCACAGTGGAGGCTTGTATTTGTACTGTTGGTCCTAAAATAGGTTCGATGTACAAAACGTTAGGAACTTGATATAATACGTAATGACACAGAGAAATCTAGTTGTGGTGGCTGATACTTTAATATCCGACCAACGGTCGTCCGACATCGACTGACTGACCAACTCACTGAACAACTGCTACTACTCCTACTTATTATAGGTGGGAGAGTCTATTAACTATAGAATAGGTGTGTTCCACTATAACAGTATCCACCACAAAGAGTGGTTAGTCCACTTGAACAAACTGATGAGAAAGACAGATATTGTAAAGACTTCTCCACTGCCTATTAACTAGCCCAGACCATTGAAGAACTCACCCATGTCCCTGACACAATGCAACATCAAGTGAACCTCCTTGATCTCTTCTACACATCCTGCCCTGAAAATTACTTTGCAAAAGTTTTACTTCCTCTCCTGAGCATGTCAGACCATTCCTTAGTCAGTGTCCAAATTGATGCCAAACCAAAGGCACCCTCTGATTTGCCATTTCATAAATGATTTTTCACTACATCAAAGCAGACTGGGACAGCTTTAGATCTTATATGGCAGAAGTTCCTTTCTCAAACTTCTTCAAGCATACTGCCTCCAAAACTACTGCCCTCATCTCATAAGGGATCCTTTTTAGAATGAAGAGTTTATACCCGCCCCCCACTGCCAATTAAAAAGTCAGCTCTGGTTCACTCCTGAATGCATTGCAGCTACTATTTCAATATCTATTGCAAGGAGCAGTGTAGTTTGACTCTTACTGCATTCAGAACTGCAATTGCTGCAAGAAAGTTCTGGAAAATACAAAGTGTAGCTATGTCCAGGCCAAGGTTGAAAACAAACAAATTGGAACCTGAGAATTCTGGAAGATAACTAATCAAATTATGAATAGTGGCTCTGAGGTTATATCTTCCTCGACAGTTAAAGTGAAGCTCTTTGCCTCCAACTCAACCTGACTTCCTCGCTCTTGCTGAAAACAATCTCTTGTATTTTTATTACAGCCCAAGAAGTCTTAAGACCTATCAAAAGCCTTAACTCTAAGAAAGCCAGTGACCTACACAAAATTCCAGTGGTTGTCCTTAAATATATCAACCTGGAACTATGCCCGATCTTAGCAAAGATATTTAACTGCTGCTTGAGGAGAAATCCTTCCCAAACCTGTGGAAAGTGTGAAGCATATGCCTGGTTTTCAAGAACATGGGCAAGTGCTCATCTCCTCTCAGTATAGACCCATCAGTCTCCTCAGTGCCATTAGCAAGCTTTTTGAGGCTATAATCAACAAAAATATTGTTGAGCACTTAGATAAGAACAGCCTCTTGAGCAACAAGCAGTACAGAGCTGCCAAGTCCTCACTTTCCAGTCTCAAAATAGTCCAAAAGCATCTCAGAGTCTTTGTGGATGACAAATTATTTTCCACCCTGCAACCCCTCTCTCACTGAAGGCCATGGAAAGTGCTCAGATGAACTACATTCCTTAGTTCCACCAGTTCTAACCTTCATGGCCAAGACCCGCTATGCCACTCACATTGTAGCAAAACATTCCCTCCATATTCCATTAGTGAGAAGTTCCACTTGAGCAGCTTCTTCCCACGAACCACTGCTTTGTGGAACTAACTCCCAAGACAATGTTTCCTGATCACGACAATCTTAACCTGTTCAAGTCTAGAGTTAACCATTATTTTTCCCACATATCCCCATCTGCTATTATGCTGTTGCCCTTGAGGAAATCATACATTTGGGTAAACCACTTTCTCATAACTACCTTATTTACCATGACAGTAATATAAAAAAAGCAATTATATTGTCAACTTTGAGAGGGACCAATAAAATATTACAAATTTCTTTATAGACTTAATAAGTCCTAGATCTAGTATTGTAAGGTTTTATCCAAATCTAGTAATTTACTCATATAACCCAAAAGCAAAATGATTTGAAATGTACATTGAATTATTTATATCAATATTGTTTAATATATTTTAGTCTAGAACTTTATTAATATGCACTCTGACTGTTACAATAATTTGTGTGATTTGAACTTGTTAGAAAATATTTTTCAACAGTATGAATATAGATTGTTATTGTTTAAAAATTATCTTACTAATCTGTAGAATGATTTTCTAAATATTATGACAGTTCAACTTAACATGATTCTTACAAGCTTGAAGTAAATGAGAGTAAATTGCATTGATAAATATTTGCAAGCAAACAAATCCAATTTAATTAATTGTATATATGAAATAAATCAATTGCTGTTCTTGCTCTTTGTCTCCTTTTGATATATGCTAAATATTTTGTTCCTTACCATTTTTTGCAACTCTGAATTTCATGTATGACGCAATTGTCAGGCAGGTATTCAAAACTCACTGTTGTAAAATTTAAATATTAATATTTATAACCTGCTGTTAAGATAGTGGCGCAGTATATTTGTTTAAAGGAAAATAACATGTATTTCTAAAAAAATAGATTACATGAAAACAAATGAATTAAAAATATATTTACAACCAATTACAAGTGTGTGTGTGTGTGTGTATATATATATATATATATATATATATATATATATATAGGCTCATAATGTAATTAATACTGTTTAATTAAAACCAGAGCATTTACTTAAATAAATTGTATCTATACAAATAATGTATAAACAGAAAATATATTAAATAATTGTTGGACTTGATCTATTTCATTATATGTTGTCATTGTTTATGTTAAGATACATTTTGTGATTGATTGAGAACAGTGTGTGTTTGTTTTAAAACAGTAATTTGGACTTTGCTAACCAGACTCTTCTCTGTAGCTAAGTGGTATAGCATGTCAGATCTAATGATGATTTCCATATAAGAATGCCAGTTCAATTTCTGTCAGACAATGCATATTTTCTATGAAATTTCTCAAGCATTCAGGCCAGTAAATGTAATTAATACTGTTTAATTGAAAACAGAGCACTTACTTAAATAAATTGTATCTATAAAAATAACATATAAACAGTATATATATGTGTGTGTGTGTGTGTGTGTATCCACAATATATCTCTTCAATATATCCCATATATATAATTTAAATACAATTTATACACATCTTATACATATTTTCAAATATAATACACATATATACACATCTTCATAGATATAATAGGTTACAAATATGATATTACAATTTATGTGTACATATACACATGTACAATATTACATGGATGCAAAATATAAATCTCTTCCCTATAGTACCTAGACTGTATGAATAATAAGTGCAATACTAGACAGGTATTAATACCTCATTAATTTACAGTTGAGCTGGCTAGATGTAGATGTAAATTCTATGCTAACAGTTTCTTATCTTGTACTTCTTGTTTGTAGAACCCCCTCCTGGCCCCATGCTTTTCAGCCAACTTCAATCTGCAAAAATTTAAATGCAATGTCAATCATTATCTACTGTCCTCTTGATTGCTATTTTCTCTTTCTCCTCATTACTAATGTTTCTGTTCATAATTCCTCCAGACCCTGTAACCCCTTGTGAGATAGTGGCTGTACTACCTTGCTTGGAGTGATATTATTGAAAAAAAAAAACATACATGCATCCATTCATTTGTATATGATAAAAATATAGTTACAAGGTATGCTATATATATAGGTAAAAGTGCCCATTATCAGTGACAGATTACATGTAAATATAAAAGTGAACATTCAGGTCAACATGGTCTGAAGATTGTGTTCAAGTAGGAAACAGACTGTCACCACTCAGCACTGATCTTGGTGTCCCCCCCCAAATTTATAGAAATAAATAAATAGATATATGCAAAATGACATTTTATGAATTAACATACATAAACATGATATATATATATATATATATATATATATATATATAATATGTTAAGCGTATGGTATCAGAAAAAATAAGAAAAAATGATGGTTTAAAGGAATAAACAATTTTATTAATGCAAAATAAAACATGATAAATTAGTGTAAATATCTCTCATTGAAAAAAGAGTTAAGTGGAGTTGTAAAAGGCATCTGCAGGGGATGTACAGAAGGAGAGGGAAGACAAGTTTGGACTTACTGGGGTGACAGCCTTGGAGATAGGAGATTGGTTTCTGATGAAGCCTGTGAACCTGGTCCAAGATGCCATCTGGTTACTGAAAATGTGTTTTTGATGGGCTTTTATGTCCTTTCTTAGGCTCAAATCAGCTTCATTTTTTATTTTGTTTCTTTAGGCAGGAGTAGGGACTATTGGATGAAAATTCTGGATTGTATTGCTTATTTTTTTCTTTGAGTGTGTGAGTAAAAATGGAAGGTATGTGCAGAGCCTTGCACGATTGACAGAATTTTAGTTCAGTTTTGGTTGTTCAGAGCATTCACATCTGGCTAGTAGTGGAAATTAGTGTAGCATGAATCAGAAGATCTGGTTTTAGAAGGAATGGAACACACACACACACACACATTGTGTCTTTAGTCAGCAATCCTTCATTTATACATATTTCATTAAAGATGACAAATACTGCAATTAAGCTTTTTTTAAATTTTTCTTGTGTTCAAACAAGTGTTTTCTTTTCTGGACACAGAGTGTGTAGAAACTGACCAAATGTTCTGTAATTCCGAGCACTTTTGGCTATACTTTTAGCCATTATCAAGGATGATTTATTTTTGCTTTTTAACTGGGTGTATGGGTTGTGTGTATGTTTCTAGAGTTATAGAGATGTTATTACTTCAAACATTGTTTTGTATTAGATACCCACATTTGAGTAGATACTCTGTTTTTTTTTTTTAAATAGTTTATTACATCTAACAGCCAGCACACTTAAGAAAACTTAAAGAAAATGTGCTCCTGACTGGGTTCAATCCCCCCCCCCCAGTAAGGAGAAATCACTGTATGATCAGACAGGCTTTAGACTACTTGGCTATGGAGAGTTGTGACACTTTCCATGGCTAGTTTCTATTTACTATTTTTGAGGGATGCATAGCTCTCATTCAGATTTTCTCAAAAGCCATATCTGTTCAGTTTTGTAATTGAAATGTAAACAAAGATATTTCTAAAGAATTAATGGATTTTTTTTTAATCCAACATTTTTATTATTCTAATATTATATTTTTATTTGATACTTGTATTTAAGCACATGCCCCATTTTTAAGCAGTGTTTATTATGTCTAAGGGTCTACACACTTGAGAAAACTTAAAGAAAATATATCCTCCTATGTAGGAGAAACCACCATGAACCACTCAGCCACAGAGAGCATTACAGCCCAGTAAGAAACAAACAAAGAGCTAAAAACAGCTCAGCAACAAACTAAAAAAAGGCAAATAGAACCTTGCAGACAAGTTAACTTTTAAGTTGTGTAAATTTTGCAACATTAATTTCATTTGGCTATTTATTCTTTCATACATTCTGAAATAGTTTGCATTTTTATGTTTTATTAATATTTGAAAATGTATACTTGAATTGAATTTTTTCTTCCAGGTCTCCGATTCCTTCGAGCACTCAGACTTGTGTCCATTCCCGACATTTTACAATATTTAAATATTTTAAAGACAAGTACTATGATTCGACTTACTCAGCTTGTTGCATTCTTTGTCAGCATGTGGTTGGCTGCAGCTGGGTTTGTGCACCTGGTAAATGACTCTTATTTTTTGCTTTGACATTTTTTACACTGCTAGCTAATTCAAACATTTTTTATTTGAAATATCTCTAATAAATTTGGTTTGATTAAAAGATGGGGTAAAATTACAATAAAATTAATTTTATTTTTACCTGATAATATACAATCAGGAGTTACATAATATAATGTCTGTTGTAACCTAGAAAATGTTACTGAATGAGGAATAACCAAAACAGAGGTTGGAAATGAAATGATAATCTTTATAACATCAACAAAATATAATACTTGCCATTCCTTTGTGACTGCATTTGCCTGCTGCTTGATGAACCCATTCACAACAGGGTGATGTTCCACCAGCTTCCTGTATAGTAAGAAGACATTCCACCGAGTCATAACATCAGGGACATTAGGGATCATGCTTCCCCACATCCATTGCAGAGAGTTAGGCTCCACCCAGACCAAGCATGCGAACTCCTCCTTCAAATGTTTTGGGTCTTTGCACATCAGCCAGTTTTTGCCCTAACATGTTCTGCAGACATGATACTCTCATTGACATACACATCATAAATGTATGCCAGTGCCACTCTCTTCCAACTGACTTCTATGACTGCATGATGTCAATAATGAACTTCATGACTAGAGGTGCCATCTTGAGACTAAATCCCAACCATGTTGGGACTAAATCCCAACCATGTTAGGCAAATCCACTTCCCCTTGATCATCATAATTTGATATGGTCACAGTGACCTATGTATGTGTACTTGAAAATACACTTTTTGCAAGTCAAGTATGGCCACATTTACCTCTTGGGTGGCCCCAGTTTCTTTTTGGGGTATGGTATTGGTGATCCATGTCTGGAGTTCTTGTTCATAGATATCCCTAACATCCTTTGAAATGGAGTACCCTGAAACCCCGTTGCGTAACTGAGCTGTTGCCACACCTGCTGACCTCTTCCATTTTGCAGTCTGGATCCTTTGTTGGGTGAATTCCACAGAAAAGTCAGGTTGGTCAATATGGATCACTGTACTTGTTGGTGTTTCTTTACTGCAGAACTATATGGTTGTGTGATATGGATGCCACTTAATACAGTTATCGCATATATTCTGGCAAGTAAGTCAAAGCCTAGAGGTTTGTCATGCACCACAAGAATATTAATCTTGGCTGAGTTGCCACTGTCTGTGCAGATGTTAACTATCCCAACATCATAGCACTCTGCCAACAATTGTCTCCATGTCTGTGTTTTCCAGTTCACAACTAGCATCACTTTGCACTAACAATTGACTGAGAGCAGCCAATGAGAGCTGAACATCATTCCTCATTGTCCAATGCATGCACTACAGGCAGTGCTGCATTTATATCTGGGCGGGGAATGAGACTGGCACTGATGTCTGTTCCTCTGATCCATTTCCTGGACATATTGCTCAATTTTTCACAGTAATAGCACCTTATGGCTTTCTCTGTTCGCTGGTTCATTCTTTGCCCAGTTTGTCAACTCAAATAATATCTAGCCAAGTGATTAGCATCACCACATCTGTGGTAGACAATATTGCTCTGTGTATCATTGGCAGAAGTAAAGTCTGTACTCAGTTGCTCAGGCTTTGTGTCTGCCATATTCAATTCCACCACCATCCTTCGATATGGCTCTAGTCCAGTCTAATAGCATCCATTCGAGAGAAAAAGCAAAGCAGCTTCCCAATATGTTCAGGAAATCCTGTTATAAATGCACATGCAAGTCCATGGTCAGACATCTGCCATACAAGGTTGACAACCTGTGAAGGTCTGCTAAGTGGATGTTTGAATTCAAGTGCCTAGTTACAAACTAGTTATATACTATGAATGGATCTGTGGCAAAGGCAACATACTGGGCATCCTTGATACAGCCTACATATTTTCTTTCTTCCTTGCTAAGTTGTTAGAACGCAGCAAATGTACTTCACATCAATTGAAGTGGCAGAACACTAGCAACATTCTTCATGCCACACAGATCACAGATTAGTTCAACCTTTTCAAACCATTCAACAATAGTGAGACCCTTGTCTAAACCATCAAATTCAGTGATTAGCTTCATGGTCGAACTTGCTGTTAGCCATAAATAACCTATTGTAAGGTAAGAAAAGAGTCTATTGAGATGGTAGGGGGGAACACCTAACTAATAGCTCTCTTTACAACTATGGGAATAATAGGGAGAGAGTGGGGGAAAGGATGGGAGGTAACAAAAAATAACTACCTCGGAAACCACAGCAACTTGAGGAACAAAATGCCCATGGGACCGACTTCACAAGACACTGTGTCTTTTCCAACTGCCGACTGTTGTTTTCTCCCAGCTTTTATTGGCATGAGGCATCTTACAAAGACCGGAATCTTGAACTCACAACTCTTTGGTTCCTGTCATTGGATCTAATCAATGACTTTAGCCAGTGACAGGACCCAAAGAGTTGAGAGTTCAATACAGGTAATGGAGAATTGGAGAGGTAAATTAACAGAAGATAACTTAAAAGAGTTCAGTTTGACATTCCAACCACCTGAAGAAGGCTGGAGCATACAATGGCTGAAACTTTGTGATAAATACAGCAACAAAGATGAGGACAATAGTCAGAATAATGTAAATAGTGTACATAATACCTCATCTCAGAAATATAGACAGATATTAATAGTATGGAGTTTGAATTAGCACTCACTCTGGATGATACATTTTCTCAAGGGATATAAAATAGCTTCTATTATTTATTTGCTAATAATTGATAGAATTTCTATAAATACAACATGGCTTGGCAGTCTTTAAGTGTGTATAAATTAATAAGTTTAAACTTGACAAACTGGAATATGCTTCTTACAAATGTTTCACAAATTATTTACTACAGAATATGTGATTTTTTTTTTAGTTGCTTTTTTATTAAATATTTTTAAATCACTGTCAAATGTCATAATGTAATCATTTCAGGCCAACGATTTTTATCTGCGATCACTCCACCTTGAGTGAATTTTTAAAATATGACATCTTTGAGTACATTTTTAAAGGATTATAAATTTTTTGATTTGTCATGCTTATATAATTTAGTTAGAACATTTGAAGACCTGAGTACCTTTTCATTAAAGTAAATGGTAATAGCACTAGTCTGAACAACCTAAGATTTTTACTTACTTATGAATTATACCATTATGATGGTATGAACTTCTACTTATCTACATAAGAAATGATTTATCTACTTTTATTTTTTAATCATTTCTCTCCAAGGAAAGTGATAAAGACACTTATATGCAAAAGGTTACTGAAAGTAAGAGAAATTAAAAAAAATTTTGAGGAATAAAAGGACAATAAAAGAATAGGATTCATCGCAACAGATAACATTTGAAATCCCAAATGCTATCAAAATCAGTGTTTTGCCAGTTTCTGTACTGAAGCAGTTTTAATTTTTTAATATTATAGCAATAAACTATATATTTTAATATTTTTTATTTCAGATTGAGAATTCTGGTGATCCCTTTATGGATTTTTCTAACCCACATAAAATGACTTACTGGGAGTGTTTGTACTTTCTTTTGGTAACCATGTCAACCGTTGGTTATGGGGATATTTATGCCAAAACTGTTCTCGGAAGGGTGTTTATTGTATTCTTCATCCTATGTTCTTTGGTAAGTACATTTTGTGTTAATATTCACTTTCATGTTGTTTTTTTTTTGTTTGTTTTTTTCACTCTCCATGCTAGAATAGTGAAAGCATGGTAAAAAATAGTTAAATTAGGTTTGTTTTTTATTAAACTCAGATGATCTTATAGTTTTATTAGAAAATTCTTTGATGAACTTTGCTGAATATTGTTCTGATTGATTGTTTAAAATTTGTTATATTTATGCAGGAAGAGGGCTTAATGTTGGATATAGAGCACATTTAGACATGAACAGTGTGAATATAGAAAGCCACACTGCATGATGACTATCTGTTTCATGCCATAATCATCTATTACACTTCCTTGTTTAGACTTAATATATAGGCCACTAGGGGCTTGTGGGAAGTGGGAGAAGAGAAAAACTGTTTTTTCTGAGTTTTTTTGTTTTTGAATAATTTTTATATTATTTTCTTTTATTTTTATATCATTTCACCCCAAACAAGACAATAAAGCCACTAAGACACAAGTGGTTACTGAGTGAGAGAATATGGGAGAAAAAAGAATTTTAAGAAGATAGAACAATAAAAGAACAGGAATTAAGAAGCAAGAAGATAACAATTGACATTGCATTTAAATTTTTGAGCAAAGTTGACTGAGAAGCAAGAAGACAAGAGTTTTACAAGTGAGAAATGCAAGAGAAGAAACTGTTAAGATAGAACTTATGGTTACATTTAGCCATTTTAACTGTAAAATGATGAGACCTTGATGCCAATCTTGCTTAAATTCATAAAGTCTGTCTTCCATAGAGGAAAGTTCATCAGAACAATTACCATGAAAGTAGTTATAGAAAATAATAATTTTTATGATGATCATATAATAATTGCTTGTCCTTCCGTTCATTAGTTTGTATGACCATCCTGTCCTGCCAATACCTCATAAATAATGTACTATTCCATTTTGATCATGTGGAAAGACAAATGACTTATCAGAGATGCTACTTGGTTTCCATGTAAAAAATAAAGATAGAAGTGTTTAACATCTCCTGCTAATATTGTATAAATAATGGACTATTCCATTTTGATACCATGAGATAAGACATATCAAAGATGTTACTTGGTTTCAGGTAGAAAATGAAAGAGAGAAGGGAAAATAGAAGCTTTTAATGTCTGCTTCAGTGAAATAGAAAAAGTTGTCAATTTCTAATCTTTTCATTTGTACATACATACTTCTTAAAATAATGACTAGCATTTATAATTGTTATTACAATATTTTGTTAAAGTTGTTAAGCCCAAATATTTAATGATGTGATAGAGGAATTTGTACAGATATTTTATTATCATAGAAGTCGCCATGAGCTTATTCAGTCATTAACCGAGGAATTAAAATTTATCAGAAATTTCAAATAGGAAAACTGTGAAATTTTCACAGGTTAAAATTAGTAATAATAATTAAATTTGGAACAATATGTATTGCTTATCAGTAAGCTTTAATAAACTCAAGAGTTATTGCTTGAAAATACAGCAATGTAGCACAAGACCAAAAAGGAGGAATGGGTTGAGGCTGGTAGTCACTATCTTATACCTAGATAATCCAATTCACAACCCATTCATTCGTTACAATTTACACATCCACCATAAAAACTCATCCATCCACACACCACAATACTGCATACACACAGGGAAACCTATAAAAAAAAAACATCCCATCAAATGTCTTAGACTGATCCAAATTGATAAGCTTGGTTTGCTTGTCATCTTCTGCTCCCTCTAGGATCAGAAGCATAAAATGTTCAGCCATTCACAGCACAAATCTGCTTGCATTTCAACAGAATCTTGACAACTAGCAGCAAATGCTCTATCAGGATCTTGGCCAAAATCTTTAACTCTTTGTTTAGCACCCTTGTTCTTTTCAACAGCATGAACACACCCCTAGAAATCCGGTCAGGGATGGACCCCTGGTGGAACCAGTTGTTGAACAGTCAAAATCAGAACAAAGATGTGTGACAGCCTCAAGTACAATTCATAGGGCAAACCATCCAGACCCAGCGACTTGCCTCTGCCGACCTTCAATGTCACATAGACCTTGCCCTCCATGATCTTCCCTCACAGCTAGCCACTTCAGCTGACAAAAGCCAAGGAAAGTCAGCCAAATAGCTGTAAAACTCTTCACCACAGAGACCAGGCTCCTTGGTAAACTGGCTCTCAAAAAGCTGCAGAAATACCTCACACACATTGTCAGTCAACTGCTGAGTACACCCAATCAAGGTTGTGACCTCTCAAATGTAATGACCGGAACCTCGATGGATCTCTTCCTTGTGCAATTCTGCACCCATGTTCACTGCTTTGGATGACATCTTTAATAAACTTTGCATATCAGCAGAGTTCTCCTGAATATGTGTGTTCAGGACAGATCCATTAATGGGGTAAATGGATCATACCACACTGACCTTTAGTTTAAGTATTTTATTTATTTATTTTTTGTGTAATTTCTTAAGTTCTAAAGTTTATTATTTGAAAAAAAGTTTATCCGTTTTAGGTCATGGATTATGAGTTGTTTAGTCTTTACAAACATGATGTGGTTGTAGGTAACATAGAAATTTGTTTTTGTATCTGCATTTGGAAATGAGTCCTGATATTTTTTTATTTTTTTTAAGGAATTTATACTGTTCTAGAATGTTGATTATTGTTATTTTCTCCTCTAGGCAAGTTTACCTTGTTTTGTGTTGTTGAAAGCTGGTGCTGTTTTCCCTACTTTCTGTTATTTTTGGTGTGTTTGAGGTTACATACTTTTTAATTATTGTATTTGAACTAGTGCCTTCACCTTGGTTATTCACATTTCAGTCATTGTATCTTCTGAACTTCTTCAAGTG
This sequence comes from Acanthosepion pharaonis, assembly GCA_903632075.3. NCBI lineage: Eukaryota > Metazoa > Mollusca > Cephalopoda > Sepiida > Sepiidae > Acanthosepion > Acanthosepion pharaonis. The sequence continues at coordinate 548,407 of CAHIKZ030000439.1, forward strand.
TTTGTCATATTCTGTAACCTTTTAGAATTTTCAAAACTAACCTTTCATTCATTCCATGGATAAAATGTTCCAATTCTAATATCTCTGCCCAGGGATATCTTATTCTTGTTAGTTAATTCATTCTTGTAATGTTAATTTTGTCTTTTTCACTGATACAAAGTATATGACATTCACTGCCTGTTTCAAGGATTGAACTCATAATCACCATGTAATTAAATGAACTCAACTAATGTTTTGATCAAAAAGCCATGAAACAATATTTCAGCAGGCGAAAAAAGCACAAGTAGCTTCATAAGGATGAATTATCTTTTTTTTTCTTGATCAGGATCACTCCAAGCAAGGCAGTAATGCCACTAAAACACAGGGGGGGGTTAAAGGGTGTGGAAGAATTAGTAGCAGAGACATTAATGATAAGCAGAAAGAGAACACAGTAGATAGCGATTGACATTGCATTTAAATTTTTGCAGATTAAAGTTGCCTGGAAGGCATAGATCTAGAAGGAAGTTCCACACAAATGAGAATTGTGAAAAAAGAAACTGTTAACATAGAATTTAAAGCTACATCTAGCCAGCTCAACTGTAAATTGATAAGATCTCAATGCCAGTGCTGTGCTTAAATTCAAAAACTCTAGGTACCATAGCAAAGAGCTCATTTGAACAATTACCATGAAAGTATTTATAGAAACAACATAGAGAGTCAACCTTACAGTGATAGGAATGTGACTAGAGCCAAGCTGCCATATTAGGACCAATAATATTGCTGATTCTTCTTTGAATCTTATCAAGGAGCTCAAGGTAAATAGCAGGAACACTGGGCCATATATGGCAGCAATATTCTAAGCATGGTCAATTGGTAGACTTATAGATATGTAAGAAAGATTCTGGAGAAAAAATTGTCTCACCCTACATATTGAACTGACTTTCTTAGCAGCTGAGCTAACAATGGATTCAATATAGTCTTTCCACTTCATATCAGTGGAGAATGTAAACCCAAGAAGGCACAATGAGTCACTTTCAGTGAGGATAGCATTCAATAAATTCCCTGATTTCCACTGAAATACCCTGATTTTGGGACATAACAAATAGTAATGTATATAGTTATGACAGGGCAAAGTTAAAAAGATGAAAAAACAAAGAAGCACAAATTGTAGAATCTAAACTTATATACAAAATAAAATCTTCAGATATAAGATGTGGTCAAATTTATTGCTATCTTGATTTTGTAAGTTCTGCAATGTCACTTAGTTCTTTTCCGAGGTTCTCTTTCAATTTTAAACACTTCTCTCTAAAGGTTTTAATTTTTTCAGCTACTGCCTTTCTTTTGTTTTCTGTTATTCAGCTAATACTTTCATGTCAAGTTGCATTAGATCATTACCTGATTTCCCTGACATAAAAGCAAATTTCCCTGATTTTTCTTTAAAAATGATTATTTTTTCATTTTCCTGATTTTCTGTTGACTGTGAATGCTGAACAACAATAATTATCTCAAAAATTCAAACAGAATTTTTTTTTAATATTTTATCATATTTTGCTCTTTCCAAATCATATATTAATGATTCATATAATGAAATATCTATTTAAGAGTAAGCTGAATAAATAAAAGATGTTAATAATAATTATTTCAACCCTAATAATGAGAATTTCTTTTGTATTCTCCAGGGTATTTTTGCAAGTTTCATCCCAGAGATCGCTGAGATTATTGGCAGGAGGCAGAAGTATGGAGGAACTTATAAAAAAGAAAGAGGCAAAAAGTAAGCTGGATTTTTTTTTTTTTTTTAAAGATTTTACAAGATGACAACTTTACATACAAGACTATAACTGACCTCTTTCTAACTGTTGTCAGCCATTTTACTTAAATGCCTAATTAAATGTTTATTTTTGAAGAAAATTTTGCACATAAAATATTTTTCCAATATTTGTTCAAGCTTAAAATTTACTGTTATACATTTATAATTTTCTATCAAGAATTTGTATTAATTCCTCATCACTGACTTATTTTTTTATTTATAAAATTATATAAATAATAAAAAAATTCAACAGCAATAACATTTACTCACTTTCCTTTATCAGGCATTAAATTGCATCACTTAGCATCCTCCATAGTTTACTGTGATTTTCATTCTTAGCCTTAAGAATATTTTTGAGTGTTCTTAAATTTAAAACAGTTGAAAACCTAACAATGTGCATATTGTTAGTAAAAGTTTATCGCTTTGCAATAAAGTGCTTCATATCAAAGACAGCTTGCCTTAAATTGTCTTTTCTCTCAATATTCCATTGACTGCCAGCATTTTTGGCTTCACACTGTCTTTGATATCACTATATATATATATATATATAGTTTTTTCACTACACAGTAATAACCATGTTTAAAAAATGGAAGCTAAAAGCTTCAAATTTAATTTTGTAATTAAAAACATTAGTTCCATTTCATCCTCAAGCAAATTTTGACTCCAAAATTCATTTGAGTATGAAATGGAACTAATGTTTTAATTTAATTACAAAATTAAATTTGAAGCTTTTAGCTTCTATTTTGAAACATGGTTATTACTATATATATATATATATATATATATATATATATAATATAATATGTGTGTGGTGTAATGTTTTTCATAGAATGCATAGCTCAAGGTACTATACTGATTCTAGGCAAAATACACACATACTGCAGTGGTTCTAGCAGAGAACCAGGGCATAATACTTTCATTTTAAGCCGGGCACATATATAATCTGATCCAAGCCATACATAAATAATCCCATCATTTTTCATGGATACGATGCTAGTTAAGTATACAAAAACAAAATCTTTACAGTATATATGCATTACTACATATTCATGTATTCATTTCTTAAAATGTGAAGTAATATTTCTGCATCTTGTCTGTATCCATCTATGTTAATGGCATTGAGAATTGTCGGCAGCAAAACTCGGGGTAATCAAATTATAAGCTTTTAAGTATATCTTTTTTGCTAAATCTATTCCATAAATACATTGTTGTAATGAGAAAATGTAATTTGTTAAAGAAATCAATCTTATTCCGGCAGTTAATATAATAAATACAATTACTGAAATTGCCTTATTGTATACGCATTGAAAAACATTGGTTATAAAGGGAAAAAGATAGGTTTGTCTGATATTCTTCTGTGTCATGACCCTGAAAATGGTGATTTAAATACATTAAGCATTTCTTTTAAATAGATGTCAGTACTGTTGACAAACTATTACTGATTCCTAGCAAGACTTTTGGTAATGCTTAAATAAAATATGATTAGTATTTAGTTTAATTGTTCATTTTCATTTGCCTTGCCTCTATTATTGTCATATTTTAATATAATTTTCTGATAATCACATATTTTTCTAGTAAATTTTAATTGCAATTCATTAATATTTGAAAAACAGTCACAAAAGAATTGAAATTACCGTCTAATAAAGAATAAGTGTTAGAAAATTAATAATAATTGCTGCCTACTTGTTTTTCTTAATCCTTTGTATTTAAGAACCACTTGAAATCATTCTTTTGGATGTTCTTCAGCACACTTCATTAGCAGTTGCGGTCATGTGAAAAAGTTAATTTTTTTCCATCTTTGACCTTCTATATCTTTCATTCTTTAGCATTGTTTCCAGCTTTCATCTTGGAATTAGACTACCAATCAATGATTAATTCTGTAATTGTACATTTCTTTAAAAAATAGTATCATATTTTTTAAAAATTGTAATTGTTAAAGCAATGAATTGAATATTTCTTTTGTGAATATTATGAGTAAATTTGATATTTCTCACCTTTCAAAAATGTTACAGAAAAAATTTTGAGAATAAAAACTAAAAAAAATAGAAACTAAAAAAAAGATATATTTTAAGTTAATAAAACCAAAAAAAGGAATAATAAAAAAGTCAGTTAAAATAATAATTTAAGAAAACAAACAGATGCAGGTCAGGGTTGAGCAAGTATCAAATTGCACTTTATTTGAAAGCCCAGCACTACTAAATTTTAAATTGTTATTCTTCCTGTCAATAGACTTAGTTCAGCTTATTTTAAAAGTTACTGAAAAAGTTGCAAATAGTGAAATTCATTATTTAGCAGCTCTAGCCTTTCAAAACTAACCCAGTCTAGCAACCCTGGTGCACATCTTAAATAAAGAATAAGCCTATAATGAGAATTGAACCTGCCGAAAACAGTTATTTTTACTTATTACTGGCTACAGAATCTTAAATCTTATATATCTTTCATTGTCTATTTTCTTCAAACACCCAATTTGCTTTAATGTTTGTTTACATACACTTCTTTATGCGCCATGTACCCTCAGGATGTAGGCAATTATAGCTCTCCACAAACTCCTGTCCTTTGTAGCACTTAATAAATGTTGTCTTTCTGTTATTTCTCCTAAATCCTATTCCAGCATCTATGTACTCAAACTCACTAAGTATGTTTTACATTGTTTTCCACTGTCCTTCTTGCCTTCAATCTGTCCTGTGAGTATCAGATTTTCCAAGCTCTTATTATGTGCCCTAGAAATTTCAACAGTCTCTTCCTAATGTTACATATAAGTTTAGCTTCCATTTCCTCTGAAACTTTGTCGTTGCTCACATGTTTTGTCCATGTTATCCTCAGCATCCTTCTGCAGAACCACGTTTCTGTTGCTTTCAATCTCTCCTACCTCTTTGTTGTATTAATAGTATTATTATTTCTTATTAATTGTAACTTGTATTATTATTCTGTTAATTTTTGACTTGCTTATTTTCACCTTAATTTCAGTTACTTTTTATTGCAAATTCTCAGACCACCCTATACAGTTTACTAATGACAATAGAACAGCAATCTGATAAGTAGACATAAAAGAAACTGAAATCAATATGAAAGTTTTAAAATTTCTTACTTGATTGCTACTTTTACTGTATTCTGCTTGTATTACTCCAATTTGTTATTAGATGTGTGCAAAAGTTTCTAGCAAAAATCAGTTTTCAACTGTATTCAATTTTTAGTTTTGAAAACACAGGGTCTGGAAACTTTTACATGCATCTATATTTCATAAAGAATTTTTCATTTTTTTATTTCTTATAACTTTCCAACATGTATTGAGTAGTTATATTAAAAATATTTTTATATATTTTAAATGTGGACATCTGTATGCACTTTGGTTATATTCATAATAGGAATTGTGGTATGGTCCATCTCTCCCATTAATGGATCTGTTCTGAATACATATGCAGAGTATATATTAAAATCTTGCTGATAAGCGATAGCATTGTCTAGAACAATTATAATACAGTTTAATATACGCTCATTGTTAACCATTTTTGGAAATGGATAATTTACTTTGTCCAAAGAAATTTATTACTGGCCCCAACATATCTAATGCCAAACTGGAATATTGTCACTGGAGAGTAACTTTTATGAACTTCTTGAGCTCATACTGTGACCAAAGTTCTAATAAGCTACACTATCTCACCAGATATGTCTCAGCACAAGTTTACAAGTATTTTGTGTACACATCTTCCTATGAAGAGTCTTTAACAATACTGGACAGGATCTATATTGAAAAGAAAAATGAAATAGTCTCTAGACACTTGCTGGCTGCAAGGCGACAACTGCTCTCAGACTCCATTGACAGATTTTATTAAGCCTTGATAAAAGACTGTTCTTCGGTATCAATGGAATGATACGGGCCAAACTGATCCAAGATGCCTTCATAAATGGGCTACAGTCCATGGATATCCAACAAAGAATACCCAAAAACAGCACCTTAACATTACAGCAGGCCTATGACTAGGCAAAAGTACTAGATTTAGCAGAACAAAATGCTAAAAATTATAATGCAGTTGCAGTGACATCAGAGGCCTCTCCACCTATTTTGGTCTCCCAATCATATGAAACACTAGGCTCTCAGAAAATAATCAGCCTTAACTAAATGTACATATTTTTTCTGCAGGGACAAGAGACATGCAAGGTCATTATGCCCCACTAGAGGGTACAAATCCTATATATGTGGAAAACAGGGACATTGGACTAAAGTTTGTAAAAGTAAGAAAAATGGGACCAAAAAGGTAACTTGTTCAGTATCATTGAAAATACTAGGCTTCTTATCAATTACAATGATAGAAATCACTGCTAACAAACAGCCACTAAAAGCCCTGATTGAAACAGGGAGCCCAGAAAACTTTCTTAATGCAAGAATTGCAAAACTAAATTCATGGAAAATTTACCTGTGCCTAAACAAAGTGGCAATGTCTAGCTCATCTCTTTCCATACAAATACTTGGATATTGTTTAGTTGATTTAAAAGTAAAGGGTACTCTATACCAAGGAGTAAGATACCTACTAATGAAAGATCTATGCTGTGACCTGTTATTAGGGCACAACTTCTTACACCAACATTCATTAGTAGAAATACTCTTTGGAGGTTCTAAGCCACTCTTTAAAGTCTGCGGCCTAGCAGCATTACAATGCTGTACCCAGCTCTCTTCAAAAATACTGGATTGTAAACTGGCAACTACTAAATTTAGGTGACGCACTGAGAGGAATAAATTATTTATCCAAACCAAAGTTACTCATATGTTGAAGGAAGGAATAATCAAATCCAGCCATTCATTGTGGAGAGTCCAAGTATTTGTAGTCTCCGCTGAGAACCAAAAAATGAGCAAATGGTAAACAACTTTTCCCAAACAATAAACTGATTTGCTTTGCTGGATGCCCACCCTCTGCCAAGAATAGACAATAAGATAGAGAAAATAGCCAAAAACAGTCTATTTAGTACTCTGGACCTTAAAACTGCCTACCATCAGGTAGCTCATGGCCCAGTGATAAACCCTATATGGCCTTTCAAGGCCAGCAGCAAACTATCAGTTTCACAGAATACTGTTTGACATGACTAATGGGATAGCTAGTTTTCAAAGAGTGATAGATTAGATAATATCTAAAGAGAACTAGCAAAGCACCTACGCTTACATCAATAATGTAACTGTTTGCAGGAAAAATCTTAAATTATTCATTGTGGCTGTTAAAAAGTACAGACTTACACTTAACCAAGGCAAAAATGTTATTTTAGATGTAAAAATATAAAATTACTTGGGTACATTATACATAAAAACAACATAAAAACCCAATCCAGAACATCTGAATCCATTACTCAGCCTACCAGTTACAAAAAGATTAACCTGCTCTGTGCTGTGCATTAAAAATGTTCACACACACTATGCACATTGGATTTCATCTTTTCAGAAAAAAATCCACCCTCAAACTTTTTGCTATCTCCTATAGCAGAGAAAGCATTTAATGAGTTAAAAAGGGGTATAGCGAAAGCAGCCATTACTACGCCTGATTATACACTGCCTCTAGTAGTAGAGACAGATGCCTCAGAATGCACTATAGCTACCTCTTTAAGATAGTCGGGGTGGCCCATAGCCTTTTTCTCCTGAACCCTGTATAAATTGGAATGTAGGCATTCAGCAATAGAAAAAGAAGTCTGTGCTATTGTTGAATCACTGAGAAAATAGAGGTATTATTTGATCAGGCAACATTTTAAACTAATTACAGACCAGAAATCAGTTGCATTCATGTTCAATCCAAAAACAGCAAGCAAAATTAAAAATGACAAGATAGCCAGGTGGAGAATGGAACTCTTGTGTTACTTGTTCAAGAAAATGCAGCTGTGGATGCCCTCTCTCATGTATGTAGTTCAGCTGCTTGCAAAAAAGAGTTAAAGAAACTACATAGAGAGTAGTGCCACCCAGGTGTTACATGCATGGTCCACATCATGAAAATCAAAAACCTTCTCTATTCAGTAGAGGATGTGAAACAAATCACCAAATCATGTAAGACTTGCTTTGAAAATAAACCTAAGTTTTACCATCCTAACACCAGTAAGGTCATAAAAGCCATGCGACCCTATGAAAGAATTGCATTGGATTTTAAAGGACCACTTCTGTCAAAAACTCCTAACACTTATATGCTGACAATAATTGATGAATATTTGCAGTTTCCTTTTGCAATACCCTGTCCTGATGTATATTCTACAACAGTCGTACAAACATTTTTCTCAGTTCTTACCATCTTTGGGCTAACTGTGATTATTCATTCTGACAAAGGGGCTTCATTTATGTCTGAACTTGTATGGTGGTTCCTACAAGAGCAAAGAGAAGCCATAAGTAGAACAACCCCATATAACACTCAAGTTAATGGCCAGTATGAGAGGTATCATGGAATAATTTGGAAGACTATTCAGCTAGTAGCTGCTGATAGAGGAGTAGCTTTAGAGAATTGGGAATAACTAATCCCAGAGGCTCTGCATGCAATTAGAAAACTTCCATGTACTCTCACTAATGCATCACCCCATGAATGATTTCTCCCGTTTCCTAGAAGAAGTTTAACTGGAATGTCCCTACCATCTTGGCTTTTGACACTGGGAGTAATATTACTAAAAAGACACATATGACTGAAGAAGAATGAACCACTGCTGGATCAAGTGGAGCTCCTTGATGCCAACCCCCAGCATGTGTGTGCCCATTACCCTGAAGGACGGGAAGTCACAGTCTCACTAAGGGACTTGGCTCCATTAGGGGAAGAATTGGAACCCACAAGCCTAATCGAGGGCTATCCTCAGGATGCTTTGACTGACTATGAAGAAACAGATACATGGTTTTCTTAAGAAGATTATGAGGAACCCTTGAGTCCTGGTCTCTCAAGTGGTGACGAATAGGTTTCACAGAAGAGAGCCCACTCCCCTACCGAGGCTTCAAAGGACATGCAAGCCACTTGTAGAAGTTTATGAAAACACAGCAGGATTAAATCCAACATGAGGAAGAATCTCATCATGCTCCAGGCAATCTGCCATGGACTCGCAGACAGCAAAGGATGTCTGCTTGATTCAGGGACTTCTTACCTCTGTAAGAATTTAAAAAATCATTGCATTATTGGAAAATTTAATAATTATTAAATTAAGCATAGCAGTTATTTTTTTAATGTACAATGAGTCTGGACTATTTTTGAAATTGGAGTTATATTAGATCTTGAATTTTGCAGGCTACAAGCTGAAATAACTTGGGTAACTAATGAAAAGAAATTAAAAAATTACTAGCACTGAGCTTTCAATTGCAACCTATTTGCTGCTTGCAGCCAGAACAAAATATGTATGGAAAGTCAGAAGTGATAAAATAGTTTCTTATATATTATTACACAACTATCTGAAAAAAAGTGTCATAAGTGAACACCTGTTACTTTTGACAGATTTGATACTAAAAACACTGACAATTTATTATAAAAATACAAAAAATAACTCTGCTATAACTTCATACTGCCTTCAACTCCAAGTTTGCTGTAAATATTAGGTTTTAAAAGAGGGTGTATTTTAGATCAGTCTAAAGGTGAAATAAGTTAACATTAAATAGCAACAAAATCAAGAAGTTCAGTTTAATCGGTAAACATTGTGATTGTACAGGTGACTAATGAATGAAAAATAATGTACTAAATGTCAATTGGGGCAATTTTAGCCATCAGAAATGTCATGTCTTTTTATTCAATAAAAAAAAAATCTTTTTTTTAAAATCCTTATTAAAGGGTTATTAGAGTAGAGCAACCAGAAGAAAGTTACTTTTTAAACCAGTCAACATTCAACAGTGAAAGCAATTAAATGGTTGATAAACACTTGGAAGTTTAACATACTGTCATTTTGTTCATATAATTTATTTGCTTAATTTTCAAATACAAGATGGCTATGTATTTGGGGATTGTCTAGTTAAGTATTTCATTTGAAATACTTGCGTCTCACTCTCAGACATAGTAGATTTTCAGTTATTTCGGTATTGGGCATACAAGTCTTTTTTTTTATAAATAAATGACTAGAAACAGTAAGTGCAAGTGGGAAATATATATTCTGAAAAACATCCATTTTATAAGAGAGACTTCTTGCAATATTCACTAATACTTATTTGAGAAAAATCTATATGATTTTTAAGGATGACATCCATGACATATAACCAAACAATTAAGAATAGCAGGTTCAAAAGTATAAAGCAACTCTAATGTTTGTGTCAGTCTTCTAATTTGAATAATGTTGAATATGTCTGGACCATTTTGGATCATGAAAGAAAGAAAATGTTCAGTAAGCTCTAAAAAGATTTTTTGTGTTTAAATGTAGCCTGGTTATATATCCTGCAACATAAAATAGTAATTTTGCTAAATTCAAAGTATAAAAAAAAAAAAAAAACATTTGAAGCCAAGCAAAACTACTAAATTTTAATTTGAATATTAAAATATTCTTTAATTATTTGGATTGTTAAACAAAGGCTTTTTTTTAAAAAATAGAAGTGTCTATTTACTTTTATCATATTGTTATAAATACTTGACCTTACTTATTGAATTTTGTGTTTTAATTATTTAAGTATAATGGAGACGTATTATTCTAGTTATTTCAAAATGCTGAAAAGTTGCTATATCCCATCCCTTAGTTGAAGATGGATTTTGCAGTTTTATCTAAAATTAAAAAAGAAAAACAGCAAGTCAAATAAAAGATAATCAAATTTCATTTTTTTAATAATATTAATTTTATAAATAAGTGACTAGAAAGCATTACACTATATAAAATACTTTTCTCAATCAAAACCTTCAGTTAAAAAAATGAATTTTTTTTATTTGATAAGCCATAAGGGCTACTCTAAAGATGCATTGATATAAGTAAAAATGAAAACAAATTCTATCATTGGTTATTCATTAATAATTTTTCTTTTCAGACATATTGTGGTGTGTGGGCATATTACATATGATTCAGTCTCAAACTTTCTGAAAGATTTTTACACAAAGATCGAGAAGATGTGGATGTGGAAATAGTTTTTATTGATATAAAAGTATTTATATGCATACACCTTGGCTAGTAGCCATTATTAATTTGAAAATATTTAAACTGTTTTTTTTTTGTTTTTTTTAAACCTGTTCTGTATGAATTATGTACAAAGTTCGATTTTTTTTAAAGAAATCTATTTTATGGAGAACAATAGAGAAAGAAGAGATAACTGACTGAGTTTAGTAGAGAAAGACAGAGACATATGTTGGTTCACTGTGTCAAGCCAGAAGATTTTTCTCGTCTGAGTCCATCCTTCAAATCTACAAATCTACCATTTGTCCTTGAATACTGTTGCCATATATGGTCTGGTGTCTCCGCTGTTCATCTTGAGGTTCTCAACAAAATCCAAAGACATAGGTCCTGATTCAGCATCTCGACTCCAGTCACTTTCTCACAGACGTGATGTGGCTTCCCTCTGTCTTTTCTACAAATATTTTCATGGTAACTGCTCTGACAAGCTATTTTCACTGGTGCTCCAACTGCATGAATTTAAGCATGCTACTAGGTTGGCATTTCTATCCCACCCTTTCACTGTTGAAACAGTTAAATGTAACCACCTCTTCTACTCCAAGAGCTTCTTCTCTCACACTCCTCGACAGTGGAACTCCCTTCCTCTTACTTGTTTCCCTGATAACTATAATATTCAAATGTAATGTCAATTGACATCTTCTGTTGCCTTGATCTTGATCTCCATCCTTTCCTCAAACACCCCACTTTACTCTTACTTTCACTCTCTGTAACCCCTTGTATGCTAGTGGCACCTCTGCCTTGCTTTGGGTGAAATGCTTTAAAAAAAATGTAAGCATGGTCTGGAGACTCAAGAGAAAGTCCCCTAGCCAGTGGGAGATGTTCCTGAACATAAACTCCCCGGTCAGAGAAAGAAAGGTTGAGGGAATTAGGTGTTTTTATCAAGCTAAGCTGGTTTGGTTTTATTTTGTTGGTTGCTAATTGTCATGGTGTATTATCTAGGTTAGGAAAAGACCAAGAATAGTAGTAGCTGTCGGTCATATAAGGCAACGTGTGTGAACTGGGAATTGGTGCAGACTGCAGCATAGTGTGGCCTTGGGGTTGCCCACCAAAGGTGCTTGCAGGGACATCCTTCCATGTGGAACATGGCACTGCAAGAACCCTGACATTATGCAACTGTTGATCAAAGCAGCCTCTCCAGATGTTACACAAGAGTTTGGGCTTCTAATTACCAGTTGGGAAGTAGCAACCAGAAAATTGTCAACCTGGTACCCTCAGTATGGAGAGATGTAGACACCATCCACACATATCACCAAACATTCATGATAGTACCTCTATTAAGAAGAAAGGAACCAGGAACTCCTTCCTAAACAGGAAAAAATGGATGAGCTTCTACTCCTGTTCAAGAGAATGGACTGGGCAATAGGAAGGCCTGTCTACTCCTATTAAAAAGAAAAAAGTTACTAAGTTCTAACTTATAAGTTGAGATATCCATTAAAAATTCAAACAAGAATTGAAAATGTCATATACCTCTAAAAAAAATCAAGCATGCACATCCTGGCTTTGGCTTCCCAGTTAAGTTACATCCTTGAATATTAATTCAATTAACTTATTTGCATAGTCAATCATCAGCCCACAGAACATTTTTAACCATGCTATGTTCAATCTATTTATTTATTTCTGGCAGTCTAGTCTATTTTGGGACTTTTTGGGATAGTGTGGAAATAGTAATAAACTATCCCCGAGTCATAGAATAGGACAACCAAACATATTATACACAGGTAATTTTTTTGAAGAGGTTAAAAATTCATATAAAAAATTCAGTGGTTGTACTATACATGACGTTGGCTTACACACAAGTATAATTTGCTGGAGTTGTTTGATGACATAGTGAGAGTCATATTAGTCAGTATTGGAGTTGGTGAGTCTTTTGAAATTTGTTTACCATGAAATATTTATGAACAGATGAATATAAATCTTGAATAGAAATAAATGAAATATAAGCTAAAAATCATTGTTTTTCAACCTGTGCTTTAAATTAAAGAATGAGTATTTTTAAAATTTAAATTTTTTGTGATTATTTTTAGATTTTGTCATATTCTCTTTTCTTCTTCATCACTTTTAGCATAAAAATTAACTTGTATCCTATGAATTCACATAGTATTCCACATATATAATTTGTTTTCATTATTTTTCCCTCAATTCCTCTTTCAGGCAGCTTCCTGATTTGGAGCTTGAAGGTTTGCTAAAGAGGCACTTTACACAAGTGGAGTTTTTTCAAGGAACTGTCATGGATGCTAATGACCTTGAAAGAGTTAAGGTAAAATATTCAGGTTTTTCAATTAAATAGTTATTTTTATAAATGTTAACTAGTAAGAGTTTAAGAATGATGTTAAATTTCTTTACTAAGTTTAAAATGGGGAATACAGTTTTTTCCCTTTAAGATTACAAAGTACATTTGATATAACTTAAATTTGATATGTCCTAAAAAGTGATCATTTGTAGCAAATGTATTATAAACATTCTTCAATTTTCTTTTAAATACACTTAACCATTTTCAAGTTTATTTTATCATGCATACTTTATATTATGCATTTGTGTATTTCCTTTAAATATTTATATTGATAGCTGTACTTATTGAAGTCTTTCCCTTTTTGATCTTTGGTTTCCTCAATTCACACCCTATTTTGAATTGTCATCTAATAAGTTTTTAACCATTATACTTATGACATATATAAATGAAATTTCTCCCCTAGCTAAAATTCTCCCCTTTATATTTGCAATTATTCCCTTCTCATCTGAGAATCACTCATCTATAGTTTCAGGAGCCAAAACTCTAAGAAAATCAGGTTGATTTGCATTTATTGTGGAGCCACATTCTTAAATCTGCTTCCCCCATTAATTATGTGCCATGTGTGATACATGCTTAGGCAATCATGTATCTTTTGATACATGACTTACGAGGCAGATTTTTTCCTGCAGTAGGTTGCCATTTCTTTCTGTGGTAGACCAGTTGCCATCCAAGGCTATAGAACATAGTCTGCCCTGCTATTTACCCATAGCTGGAGGTAGAAGAAGGGGATTCATATCTTTCCCAAGGTTATTAGCATGTAAGTGAATGTAATGGATTTGACTGGAATTTGAACTTGGCTCTCCGATTCCTCAGTCCAAACCGCTGTCCATTACTCCACGATATTATAATCAAGAATTACTTTTTACATTTATCAGTTTATTCTGATATTTTTTTTAAAGCGTTAAAGCTTTATCCAATCTTCCAATCATATATAGTAATGAACGGTCTAATGTTTTATGTATGTTTCTTCATTTCTCTATTCAAAACTTGAGCTAAAACATATATATATATATATATATATATATATATATATATATATATATATATATATATATTTTTGAGATAAATGTAGCTATAAGTTGAAAAACAGTAATAAGATCTCTGATCTAATATTATGACACGAGAGGAGCTGACTATACAATTTTTACTTTTATGCATTATAAATAAAATAGTATATACATTTATGGCATAATTTCTGATTAGCTGTGTTAGCTTTGCATTCATCAAATCTTTATTAATCTTAATATCCTCTTAATGTTTTTCTTCAAGTAATGAACACTTTAGGTACAGAATTTCTTTAAAAATTTGTTTATTTACTAATAATTTATTTACATTAGGACTATTGTCCTTATCTTTGTTGTTATCACAATGCTTCAGCTGTTGTGCCCTTTAGTCTTCTTTGGGTGCTTGTTGATCTGAGTAATCTTCAGAGAATTTCAAACTGAACCCTTTATTAAATCTGTGAAGATAGATTGTTCAGTTAATGATTTAACAACTTTCTCTAAATCTGTTCTGAAACACTTCTAAATTGGCTTTGTATAATAACTGTCCTCCTAAAAGCTAAATCAAATAAACACAATTAAAAAAATAGATGAAAATCTTCACTCATTTTAGGAATGAGTATTAATTTGAAAAGTTCAATGCTTATATCTTCCAATAATCTAATTTCTTATTAGGTGGCAATATTTCTATCACTAGGCACCAGCATTTATTTTCAAACTGTTTTTATATTGGATTTTTTTAAGTTTTAAAAATATTCAAAATCATGTCAAATCTGCTGATATTCTTCACAAAATGTTTATGGCTCATTTGTTTAGTTTGAACAGGTGGTTGATATATACAAGTTGCAATCAAATGGTTTGTGAACTAATTGAATTGAACACAAAAATATGTCTGTTTTCAACCATGTTTTGTTTTCCAAAGTCCATGTTATTTCTTTCTCAGAAATGTTTTAAAAAGAATTAAATTGGCATTCACGACCATGTTTGTTAAAACAAATTTTCTTAATTGGGCTCTGACTGCAACTTTCTTGCTTTTATTATACAATTCAGACATTAAATTGAACCAAAATTGTTATAGCACAATAAAATTTAAGAATATTTATTTTTTTGGTATTTAAGAAAAAATTAACGACATCGACTTTGATTTTTTTTAATTTTTTTTTTAGACAGAGAATTCTCGATAATTTTTTGCTTATTTATCTTTCAACTTATTTTTAATGCTTTTTTTGTTATTATTACAATGCTTGGGTCATTTTACATCCCACAATCATTAAGTAAGTAGCATGGATCTGAAGATCATGGAACATACGAGACTTGTACTTGAATCCCATATCCTCAAGATTCTGTCTTATAAGGAATAACAATTTGGCCAGGGAGACACATCAGATTAGATAGAGCTATATGATTAAATTTAAATTTTCTTTCTGTTAGATTTTTATGGCTAAAAGAGTATGACATTTTCAATGTCAGATGCACTTTTGAAGATATGAGATGTGAGTTCAAAATTAATAATGATCTTGACCTATTTATACTTCCATCAGCTTTATATACTTGTAATTTTTATATAATAATATAGGTTGTATACAAAAAGTCATGTTTCATCACCAGCAATAATGATTTGAAAAATGATTTTGTTATTAGCCTCTATAATCAGATTCTTTTAAATGGCTAGTTAAGTTTCCAATTAAAGTGGGGTCAGGATATATAGGGAAAGAATTGGCTGCTATATGATACATTCCTAAATTTTCAGGAAGAATCATCTAGTAAAAACTATCTGAAATCTTGACATCTTGAGACAATTTTCAGGAAGCTTATTTTCTATGTAGCACAATATTTTCAAGTCTAGTCAAATTTGACAGCTTATTTCAGTGAACATGTTATTTATTGGTGTTGTATACTTAAATGAAGACACTTTCTGACATTTCTGTTTGGCTGCAGGTAAAGTTATATTAATACTCACAGTACAGTGATCGCTCACCTTCTAAAGAGACACAGCACATAGAAGAAGAAAGGACTAAGCATCAATTATAATATGAAATGTATAGTTGTGAGCAAAAGAGAGAGCACAAAGTGTAAGTTAGAAAAGACTTAAAGCAACCATGATGTTGTTTTTTAATGGACACAACATGTAACAAATTAAGTTTTAAGGAGTACAAACTAAAATGAAACTGTTGTTAACAATTTTAAAAGGACAGTTGGAAATTTGGGGGACATAGAATGAGAAAGGAAGGCTTTGAGAATTTAACACTGACAGGACATGTCAAAGGCATGCAAAACAGAAGAAATTGGTCACCTGTTGGACAAATATAGACAATGAGTTTCACAAAGGCAAAGGGGTCATAAAAGCATAAACATTACTTAAAATAACAAAAAACTGAAGTATTAGAGAGTCATGTTCAACAACATCCTGAAAAGAGGTTGCACATATATTGAATGAATTATTTGAATCAAATATTTGTTTTTCTGGAATGAGTTCATATTAGAGAAATACCTACCAATCCTAATATATACACAGAATCACCTGCTTTGGATGAAAATCAGAGATTGAGACAATTTGCATTATTTTTTTTTATTTTTTTAAATTTTTTTTTTTACTTGCCTCTGATGACATTTTGAGAGGGATATAGTACCCAATTTTCATAATTTGTTTTAAAAATAGGATGTTTTGTTATGGGGAAACAACATATCAAAACAAAACTATTAAGTCATAATCAGGTTGTTTGAGTCTGTTGGTTATCCTACTTATCATTGTTTATTCTCAAGTAATCTCTTGATTTTATTACTATTAACCTCAGTTGACCTGCCCGACCATGAAGCATTGTTCAACAAGAAATCTCCATCACAAAACTTTGCAAACCACTTTTGACATGTTCAGTCCTTTACAATACCTTTTCTATAAATTGCGCAAATCTTTTTGTGCTTAAATCATATCTATGCCTTTCTTGAAAATTAAAAAAAAAAGAAGCATAATAGGCTAAAAATATTGCTTTCTTCAATGTTACAATCAATGAACAAAAATACGCAAATTTTAACAAATTTTCTTTAAATGCATCCTGATTTGACAATTATCAGAGCACAATGAAAAAATAATCTTTTTGAATAAAGTTAGTTAGAACTAAATAACTATCACAATACATACTCAATATTTTGAAATGAGGAATATTCACAGATAAACTTGAATTCTTCTATGTGCCATGACCGTTCAGGATGTTGGCGATCATGGCTCTCCATAATTTTCTGTCTTTTGTAGCTCTTAATAAATTTCGTCTTTTTGTTATCTCTCTTAAACCTTGTTCCACCACCCATTTACTCAATCTTGCTAGGTACATTATGCATTGCTTTCCTCTGTTCCCTCTTGTCTTCAATCAGTCCTGTGAGTATCAAATATTTCAAGCCCACTTTCTTCATTATGTACCCCAGAAATTTCAACTGCTTTTTTCTGATGTTAAGTATAAGTGTCCATTTTATTTCCATTTTCTCTAAAACTTTGTCATTGATCACATGTTCAGACCATGATATTCTCAGCATCCTTCTGTAGAACCACATTTCTGATGCTTCAAGTCACTTTTTCATCTTCAAGGAGATTGTCCAGCATTCACTGCCTTATAGGAGTACTGATATTGCATAACAGTCCAGTATTCTTTTCTTTGTTTCTAATGAGTTTTTCTGTTTCTTAATACTTTGCTTAGTTTTTGGAAGGAATCTTTCACTATCAAAATGTGCTTTTTGATATCAGTATCGCACTTTCCATCCTCTGTTAAAATATTTCCCAGATATTTAAATTGTTGTACATGTTTGATTTTGGTATCTCCAATTCGTAATTACTTGAATTAATGAAGAAAAAGTCCAATGCATAACAGACATATTAGAGAACATACACTTACTGATCCCACATTAAGGTAGCTCAGATTAGTGCCTAATGTTTTGCTTTAGAGATATCTTTGTACTTATTGTTTACATTAATGCTAAGAGGTGTCTGTTAGTCCCAAAATTTTGTTTATCTATCTCTCTCTCTCTCTCTCTCTCTATATATATATATATAAAACAGAGGATGTCTGTGTGTCTGTCTGATACCTTTTCACTTGAGATCCATCCAACTGATTTTGACCAAACTTGACACATACATTGTACAATATAAGAGATAGGTTCTTAGTGTAAAAATCAATAATTAATAATGCCAATCAAAAATCGATAAATTCAACTTTTTTCCTCCAATTTCATTCAAACCCAATATGTAGGTTACTTACATAATGATGAGCTCAATGATACCTCATTTTTATTTCTGTGCCAGTGTGTTTAGCAAAAAACTGCAAAAAAAACAAAAAGAATATTGATTTCAACACAATTTTTAAACTAAAAACTCCTTCAATTTTCAAGCAATCTAATATAAACTTCACTCAATTGTACCCAACAATAAGTTGATTGTTTAACAGTCATTTAACTTGATAATTGAGTCTACCCATATAGTGAAAACCCATATAAAAAGCGAAAAATGGTAATTTTTACTGGTTTCTTTCTTATTTTTCATTGATCTTTCAATCAATTTTCATCAAGCTTAACAATTGCTTTATCAATGTATCCTCTTTTACATCCATGATAGCATACTGACAAATTGAATAATTGTAGTCTGAAGTGGGTCTTCATGTTGCCTGTTTTAACCCTTCATGTTCTCAGCTAACTTAGATTGAATAAATACTGACTACTTCTGTTATATTAGTAACTGCATTAATTCAAAATGTTTTTAATGAAAGTACTTTAAAGTAATTGAAGAAGATAGACTCTGTTACATCTAAACACGAAAAAGAGTTGAATTAGAACAGAGCAAAAACTCCATTCTAAATTAACCCTTTTTCTGATCGATCAGCTGGCTATGGCTGCTAGTAATTTAAATAAAAAGAATAAGTATCTGTTGTCCAGTAAATACAAAAAAAAAAATTAGTTACTCCTGGATAACAAAGCATATGATTCTGGACAGGTGATGCTTATTAAAAATATAACTTGTTGAGAGAAAGTAAAACAATATAAGTAAGGCTTATATTTTTAAGCAACCTATTTTCTAAGACATGTAAGACTAATAATATCAAAATATATTACAAATATACATAATTACACATGTTTCATAGATGACTGACAAGGTACTGTGATTAAGCTTTTTCTTCAATTTTCTTATGTACATATAAGTGATTTCTTTTCTGGACTTTATAAAATGTGTAAAGACTGAATGTTCTATATATCCAAGTGCTTTTTGGCTAGACTATTAGACATTATCAAGGATGTTTTTTTTTATTTTTAACTGGATATGTAGATATGTAGAAATTTTATATATGTTCCTAGAGTGATGAGAATGGGGTTTTTTTTTATTTTCCAAACAGGGTCAGTACATTGTGGCTATGTTCATAGTTGATGTTATTGAGTGGTGGATTTTTCTGTTTTATTATTAGTCCATTGTTTTTAGTCTTTTTTTTTTTTTTTTTTTTACATGTGGATGAGGATATTATACTTGTATTTTCTACAAGTGTGTTGTGGATGAAGTTTGGTAGGTTTGCTTGCTTACAATTTTTTTGATCTATGAATCCAAGCAGTATATATATATATATATATATATATATATATATATATATATATATATATATGTATGTTAGTGTGTTTTTCTGACGTATTTCATACTAAATTTAGTTTTTTGTTTTTTACAATATTGTACACTCTATACAAGGCCCAAGAGCCATGTGATGTAAAGGATTACACAGTAGGAGGTAAAAGGTATGGTTTATGAAGATATGTGGAGAAAATATTGCTTAACCCTCAACTTGAGCAAGGTGAATCCTTTGCTCTGTCAACCACAGAATATAGAGTATATCAACTCTAACCCCATAACTTGATATTTTAGACTGTGATATTTTATAATACATCATAAGCCTGATATTTCAGGTTCAAGGGCATCAGATACTATTAATAAAAAACTTAAAATAGCAACCATTCGCAGTTCATCTTTTAATAGAATGATGGGATAGTGTTAATCAAAAATGTCTTTATGCTGGAATGAAGTTTGAATGTGTTTTGTACTCCTTTCTTTTTTGTGAATTTTGCAGTGGTTGGGGCCAACAGAAATGCTCCTATTAATAGTTGTGAAAAGCATAGTAGATCTACTTTGTTTACAGATTGGGTAGTTGTGCAGAAATATCTGGGGCTCAAGGAACTAAAGATTCAATGGATTAAAATACAAACAATTAGCTCTCAAAAAAAAATCAGAATTAAATATCCTGTTTAAAGATTGAATTAGTTAAATTGAGAAGTTGAAAAGAATGACAAGAAACAGAAAGCAATTAGTTTATTGATTCTAACTATAGTATGTTATCAATAATGCTAGTAGTCTGTATCTAACTGTCTTGCTATTACAATAACTTAATTGGTGTGTATTAGTTAGTATGTGTGCTCCTAGTTTGTGAAAGTACTTGTATGTAGGTCAGAATTAATATCTAGTAGCAGCTGGTGAGCCAGATGTGTATTCTTACAAGTAACAAGTCTTGACTGTGTTATGCTATGGTAGGCTGTTTGTAGAAACTGTTGAATTACATGCAGATAATTGCAAATGGCAGAATCTGACTGTTTTGTGTTGGGATCCATCTTTTATATTATTGATAGGATCCCAAGGCAAGCACTGCACAGCGAATAATTGTAAATAAAGCTTTTCTGCATTAACTTCTCATGGGACAGGATGATAGTTCATTTGCATTCATAATTGTTATGGGACCTTACCCATAATAACATAATGGACTATTCCATACGTAATAAATACTGCGCCTCAAGAGGAAGCAGAGAGTTCAGTCTGAAGTCTGGAGTGAGGTCCATCAGAAGTCCGTCAGGAGTCTGTCGGTCAGTCAGAGCGAGTCAGTCAGTCGGGTCAGAAGCAGTCCAAAACAGTCGCATTCAGACAATTACTACAAGACATTGAAATAGTGATACTGGTCGAGACTACATTGTTCTCCCCTACTAAACCTGATTGTTCGTACTAACACTTTCTACTTCTCTGTATATATTCCTGTTTGTAATATATCTGTGTTATTCCATACTTGTGTTCAAGTTCTTCTTTATTGGTTCTACCTTGGACCCTCACCGTGGTACAAGAACCTGGACCATAACAATAATTTTGTATAAAAAGTAATATGGAAGGAAAAACATTTGGATTGTGTTTTGAAAATTAATCTTGGTTGCATACAGTGAAAAATTCTGATATGCAAACTTATAAAATCTTAAGAAAAAGCATAAAATTTTTTATAAAAAACACTAGCAAATAAAATAAAACAAATTCTTTTTTTCCCAACATCCCTTAAGTAATTTCTCAAGTGTAGTTATTTGAACATTTGTTACTGTAATTCTAAAAGAAAAGAAAAATATCTGTTTGTTTTTAAAGCGCATATTAAAAATCATAGATTTTTTAATGATTTAGTTTCAGTTCTTTCTCACCATATAATTTACACACATGGATCAAAGCTTTCAAAAAGATTAAAAAAATTTTGTGGTTAGAAATTACATAAAAAGAAATCCGTATGTTGCTCTATAAAACTGATAATTTGAAAGCATCTCACCTCGGTGGATTTCAGTTTTACCATAAAATTGTATCTTTCGATCTTATCACGTTGACTTCCCTCCATATGTTTTTGAGGAAACTTTTTTTTTTTTTGTATAAATCAAAATCAGTTTTGACTAATGTTTATGTTCATCTTAATTCAAAATGAATAATAATGATTGGCAATGCTCTATTTAATGAAAAAATAAAATACTGCTCAACTTGATTGCTTTCTGGTCAGAGAACTGCAATAATTTAGTTGCTACTTACTGTGTGTGTGTTGTTATTAGTCAAGGGTTTGCCCCACCAGGCTGATAGCATCAGGAAGTCATTTCCCTAATAAATCAACTATGGTGAGATTTGAACCTGGATCTCATAGAGAGTGAATGTTCTAACTATTCAGCCATGTTCCCTTACTATAATTTAAGAAATATGAAAAATAGCTCTAATTTAATTCTTGAAATTACTAGTCATTTATATGAGATGAAGTACCTATAGCATGGTACAATTTTATATAAAATTGATGTGTCTTCGTACATATTTAAATGGGGCCTTTTTTTTAATTTTGTTTTAAATTAAAAGGTAACTAGAGGATAATGATTTGTTTAGTGCAATTGTTAATAAAAGGTTAGTGATTGTTTATCTATTTATTATTAACTATAAGGCAGTTTTCAAAACTGGTCTCAGATTGAGTTCATTAATATCTCTGTTAGAGTATTAACCAATGGGAACAGTAAAAAAAAATTTGTGTGCCAAGGATAATTTCAATCACAAATCCATATTCAAAAAGTTCAAAATGCAAAGCAGTCGAATTAATACCAAAAACTGGGTTAAAAATTCAACCTTCCACTTGCAACAGAGGAAATGCATTTTCGCTCACCAAGCTGAAAAATTGTTCTCTCAACGTTAATCAAAGCAACGGTTTTATTCACAAAGCAATTTTTCTGATTGGCCACAACAGTCAGGGAAGAAAGAACATTAGCATATTTCTTCTGATACTTAAAGTGGTAAGTTTTTGCTAACAATTTCTTTAATTTTCCTTTGGCAGACCATGCACAAAATAAAAACTCTTTTTCGAGGTAGGTGATTTTCTCTTTTGTTACACTCCCCACTGTCACATAGGTGACACAGGGCAGGTCTCTTTAATGAGATTCTCCAGAGTGAAATGATTACTGGAAGAGATTGAATGGTATGTTCAAAAGATTTGTCACCTGAGGAGTCCTTTTGTTTAACAACCTCATGCACAAAGAGACTTCACCATCTGAAGAGGTACTAGCCCTACCTCAGTTGGTGACTATCCTTTCACTTCCTGAGCACTCACTGCTGGTGTCACTAGCCAATGTGTCTGAACCTACATAGGGTTGCCAGTCTTTTATGTGTCTTGGCATTCTATAGTGTGCGAGCTGCTGATTCCAGTAATATGCCCCTTTCGGTACCAAGTTGTACACTGGCTGTGTGGGGTTTTTACCCATGCATGGTTGCCCAGGTTGTATGCTGTTTGTTCTTTTACTTGTTCAGTTGAATGCGATGAGTCACTACCTCTTAGCTGGACTTTGTACCAGTAAATCATGTTAGTGGGCACAGTTGAGGATGACACATCATTTTTGGGGTGATGTTGTGCCAATATACTGCTTCCATTAAAGAATACTACTTCCCGGCAGCAATTCTCTTGATGCTGCAATGGCATTGCTTGATTATACCATTTTCTGATGGGACATATGCGCAATGCAATCAGAAGTGGACTCCCCATGAATCTAAAAAGTCTTTAAAGAGTCCACTGCAGAACGCAGAGTTGTTGTCAGTGAGGAGTTCCGTTGGGGGTCTATGTTCAAAGAATAAAACCCCTAAGTGGTCAATTATGCTTGCGAAAACCTGTTGATGCAGGCTTTGCCAAATAGTGAACTGGGTGGGACCACAGTCAGAGTTAGATAGTGGTTTCCATTGTTGTGGGTGATGTCCACACTTTGCTCACATTCAGTTGTCTTTTTGGCCATTGCACTGGTGGTGGGTTGATGGACTGGCACTCCTTGCATTCTCTGACCTCTGAGCTTTGGATATGGAGGGATCAATTTGCTTTACGAAATACAAGGTCCGTTTTATACCTGGATGTCTGCTTTGACAATGCACTGATTTTAGTAGATCTGAGTTACAGTTGTTCGCTGATGTTTCACTCATATGTCCCACTGGCTCTACCTCTTTCTTAATAGCATCGAGTTATCTCTGGAGCACCCTTGTCAATCTATCTGCCTTATTCCATTTTGATCTGATCAGTAGTATATCCACTGATAAGTTGTATTCGTTTACCAACTTTCCTAAGAGAAAACCACCTACCTCAAAAAAGAGTTTTTATTTTGTGTGTGGTCTGCCAAAGGAAAATTAAAGAAAATTGTTAGCAAAAACCTGTCACTTTAAGTATTAGAAGGACTATCCTAATGTTCTTTCCTTCCTGATTGGTGTGGCCAATCAGAAAAACAGCCCTATGAATAAAAGCTGTTGCTTTGATTAATGTGGGGAGAACAATTTTTGAGCTTGGTGAGCAAAAGTGCATTTCCTCTGTTGTGAGTGGAAGGTTAAATTTTTGACTCAGTTTTTGGTATTAATTTGACTGCCGGACTTTTTATGACTGCTTTGCCTTTTGGACGTTTTGAATACAAATTTTGTGATTGAACTTATTCTTGGCACACAAATTGTCTTTTTACTGATCCCATTGGTTAATACTCTAACAAGCTATTTCAGTGATCAAGCACAAAACACAAACTCTTCTTCAAGGTAGATGATTTTCTCTTTCCTTAAAATCTCTTAACTGTCAAGAGAAAAATACTTTATCATGCTGAATTATAGTCAAGTATTGTTGCTAGAAGATAGAATGCATGGTTGTTAGCAAAAGGAACAGCCCAACATATAAATTACAAATTGGAAATACTAAAATCAAACAAGTACAACAATTTAAATATCTAGGAAGTGTTTTAACACAGGACAGAAAGTGTGAAACTGAAATCTGAAGGTGCATGTGGATAGCCAAAGTTGTATTTCAAAAGCAAAACAGAGTATTAAGAAACAGAAAAAATTTCATTAGAAACAAAGAAAAGAGTACTGAACTCTTATGTAATATCATTCCTCCTATATGGCAGTGAATGTTGGAAATCTCCTCATAGATGAAGAAGAGACTTGAAGAAACAGAAATGTAGTTCTACAGAAGGATGCTGGAGATACTATGGGCTGAACATGTGAGCAACAACAAAGTTTTAGAGAAAATGGAAACAAAAAGGAAACTTATACTTAACATCAGAAAGAGACAGTTGAAGTTTCTAGGGCACATAATGAGGGAAAATAGTTTGGCACGTAATGAGGAAAGATAGTTTTGTCAGATACTCACAGGACAGGCTGAAGGCAAAGGAAAACAATGCATAACTTACTTGGTGAGCTTGAGTGGAACAGAGTTTTGGAGAGATAACAAAATGATAAATTTATTAAGAGCTACAAAGGACAGGAAACTGTGGAGAGACATGATGGCTAACATCCTGAAGGGACATGGCACAGAAGATTGTTGCTAGCACAGTTATATGATAAAGTATTGAAAAATTCTCAGTTCATTCGACTTCCCAAAATCAACAGAATACTAATTTAGGGAAGTATGTCAATTTGAGAACTTTCAGTACACCCACATATATAGTTAGTTCTTTATTTTTGAATTATGTTGTTATTGTTGACCAATTGTTCAGTAGACTGAAAAAGCAATGCTATGTAAGTATATCAATAAGAAATGTTTATTTTAGACATTCAGAATCAGATTTTCAAGAATGTTTAATGATTCTTTTTCATTGAGTGGGATAATCAGGTTTGATTTTGTTATATTAAGATATTATTATCATACTTTCATTTCTTTTGATTTTAATAAATAAAATTTGTTTCCTAAATAAAAAAATTATATCCTTTTCTGGAAATATAAGGAATTTTGTAAAACAGTTCAGAATATTCAGATCAATCAACTTAGTATTATTTGTAATTCTGTATTAGTTTTTTCCTATAAAATAAACATTATTCCCTATAAAATAAACATTTTGAAAACAGTTTGATCAATCCTATCTATGTTATTAATGATGATTATAATTGAAAAGTACTCTGTATATATGACTATTCACTTGAGTGTAAACCTTTTATAAATCACATTTTGTTTTGTATTAAGTGGTCCAATATGAAATTATCAATTTTTTTAAGCTTGACGCCTTTTTTTCATAAATAATAATGTACTTTTCATTGATATGTATTGATTTCACAGTATTAATTTTGATAACATTCTTAATTAAATATGGAAAGCCTTTCAACTCTTTTATGTTTTTAATTGTTTCAGTTCAAGCTGAAACTGAGGAATATGAATCCTATATTTGGGGTACAATGATGTCATTAATAAGATTTTGGTTTTACAAATTTACAAGTAGGAACGTCAGTTTGAAAAATAAACACAAAAAAGTCCACTCAAAGTTTTAATCAATGATAAAAATTTTGAGCCTTGAGATGAAAAAGTTATTTCAAAACCTCAGCAAGAAAACTCACAACAAACTTCATTATGTTTATTTGAACCATTTCAAATCATTTAAAGCTTATTGTCAAAATAATTGGTAAATGCGTTCCTCTGAAGTCATTAAAGAATAGAGGACTGTATACATTATGATATATAAAGAATATATGTTCAATAGTATGAAATTGACCTATTTTCATTCCATTATATGTGATGAAAAATAGATTTTCTGTCATACATTTTTATAATGCATAATGACCAGAGACAATCTATACAATGGCTGATATAGGTGAAAAGTTGCTCTCTTTTTTACTTCAAAGAGGCCAAACTATTCAATTCTCTCTCTCTCTATCTCTCTCTCTCTCTCTCTCTATATATATATATATATATATATATATATATATATATATAGGAAAAGCAAATGAAATGGTGAACAGAATAAATCGAGTTCAATTTTTCACCTTTTCTTTTCACCAACAAATGCTGTTCTACAATTGATAGAGCAGACACATAAAGCAAAAGCTTGGTGTTTACTGGAAGAAACTGTCTTTACATGTTGAGGTGTTAACAAAGCAGGAGTGGTATTATGTTTTGGAGTAGGATTTTAGGTAGTAATGTGGTGAGTTAATGCTAAATTCAGACAGTATTAAGATGACAGCTTAGGCATAATTTCTTTATGAAGGTACATGTGGAGTCATGGTCCAAGAAGAAGCTAAACACTTTCAGAAAGAAGATAATTTTATGCATGACAATTCTCTATCACATTTGGCAAAGAAAACTAATGAATATTTGAATATATTTGATGAAGTGGCTGTCTTGCTTGACTGACATTAACTGGATTTAAACTTGTACAGTATTCTGAAGACAACTATTTACAAGAAAAGTTGAACTTAGAAAATCAATCACTGAATGATTTCTAAAAAACTAATTTCAGAATAATTTCAGAATATGCATTTCACATTAATTTTGTCTTTACAATCCTGTCATCATAACAATCACCATGTTTTCAATATTTTGTTTAAAATAATTATCTTTGTAAACATTGCACACATTCCGTGAATATAATTTTTAATTAAAAAATATTTCTTGGAGTTTCACTAACCTGGATAATAATGTGAAACTTTGAAAATCCAATAAAATTGATATAATTTTTACTATATCCTAAGAATGATATGCATTCTGCTATAATTTAACAATATTAAGTGAAATAACCTGTATATAAATCATGTAAATATTTCCATGAATACATTTATCAGTTTTCTAAAGTTTAGGAAAAATTAAGTATCTCCTAATCTGAAACACACTGTTACTTTTTATGAAGTCACTGTTTTTATAATAAAATAAGATAAATTAAAGAGAAAACTTTCAGGATATATTTATATAATAAATATACTTTGTGAATATTAGCCTGTTCATAGAAATATTTACAGTAATTTATGTGTGTTGACATATATAGGGTGAATCGAACCCCAAGAAGATTTGACAGTGGTCTGTGAACAGAGTGAAATGGAGAAAAGACCAGTTGTTTGGTCTAGAACTGTGGTAAAATGGGAGAGAATGCTTGGTTGCATTTAATTATTATTGGAATTACATTTGGAAAAAGAAGTAATGAAAAAATCTTTTTTTCAAGAAATTAGATGGTAACTTAGTATTAGTGGATATGATCCAATACTAGTTTATTACATTTGCTAAGTCAGATGAAAAGTGAACATAATATATTACTTCCTCTGCTAAAATAAAAAATGATCTCTAAAAATGACCTTCAGCTTAAGTTGTTTGCTTAAAGACTGATCCATCAGATTGATGAACTTGAGCAGAATATTTGGATAAGGAGGCCAATGCAAATAGAGCATGTGGATGGTTTTACATAAAGCTGTTATTCACCAGTGGTCTTATAGGAAGTCAGGAAATCAGTTAACTAAACTTTATCAAAATAAAGAATGGTCTATGTGACTGTGAAACAAAGGAGAACATTAAGAACATCAATTAATAATTAAATTGTATCATTATTGTTCAATCTGATGGATTGAGTTCCCAAATAAATATGAGCTAGGTAGTCTGCTAAAAGTCAGAGAGAGAGAACAGACAGCAGTGTGAGTTCAATACCTGGTTAAGGCAGTGGAAAACGTTCAGAGGGAAATTAGAAGGAGATAACTGATAAGTGACATCCATTAAGCATGGCACATGGAACTAGAACAGTCTACCCCAGTGAGCGAAATAAGGGGTTCAGTTCGACATTCCAACCACCTGAAGAAGGCCGGAGCATACAATGGCTGAAACATTGTCATAAATATGGAGACAAAGATGAGGACAATAGTCCGAATAATGTAAATAATGTACATAATACCTCATCTCAGAAATATAGACAGTTGTTAAAAGCTGTAGATAGATAAGAGACACCAGAACACTATTCAAGAGATAAGAGACACCAGTGCACTACTGGGATATAAAAGATCTGAAGAAATCCCAAGCTCAGCCTTTAAACATCCCAATTTGCTATTTATCTCATATGTGGGTAATGGTTCTACTAGCTGTCTAGAAATATTTTTGCCTGCTTGTTTTTGAGTATCCAAATAAATATCCGACTCTAAGAGCAAGTTTCTTTCAATTTGACATAATTAATTGTTATATTCCGTGCTAATAGGAATATATACTTGACAAACACAGTGGATAAATAAGTAAAGGTTTATTATAATAACCAGTACAATAAGAAATAAGATACAGTTATGCACACAATCGTCACAAGTCAATCCAGTAGTGTGTGCTGCTATTGGAAGGTCAGTAGTTCTTGTGTAAGTCTGAGTCATACTCAACAGATCCCAGCAAATCTCCATAGTCTGTTGACTTAAGGATACTTATAGGTAGTTACTACCTATAGTGTAGTTACTCATGAGAGTGACAGGTTATTCGTTTAAATCATTAATAAATTCTATGTAAAATAGAAAATATTGATAGCATTTTCAAAATTCAATTGAAGCACAAATGTATCATTTGTTTTTATGCATCCTAAGTACACTCAAGGATTATTGCAACAGTTATTTTAGGCAATTATTCACAATAGATTTATTTAAAATCTTTTAGATTTTTTAAATAAAATATTAGATCTGAAAGACTTTTAGATAAATAAAAAGTAATATTTCTGATTATTTTGTTGATATTTTTCTTGCTTACAAAGTAATTCTAATATAAAATAAGAGCTTTTAATAATTTATCTCTTCTCATTGTAGCCTTAATTTTTTATGCTTTGTAATCATAGAATTTAAATTTAGTCTCTGGCATATTCTGTTGATACATCATCAACATCCATTACCTTTTATAATGATCTATTGATATGTTCCCTCACAAGTGTTTTAAGTATGCATGAGAAATTAGACTAGATACATTACTTTAGAGCAGCACTAAACATACCATGTGA
Organism: Acanthosepion pharaonis; assembly: GCA_903632075.3. NCBI lineage: Eukaryota > Metazoa > Mollusca > Cephalopoda > Sepiida > Sepiidae > Acanthosepion > Acanthosepion pharaonis. The sequence goes on from CAHIKZ030000439.1 coordinate 578,060, forward strand.
AAAGAATTTAAAATTGTTTTTTTTTTACTTTGTTAAATTCCATTGTAGTAACATGATACTTGCTCATTTCAAGTGGTGACAACTATATCTGGCACTTCCATAAAAACATTTTCTCATTACTGAGTAGTGAGACCAGTTTGGTTATAGTTAGCCAATAACAGGTGAATGTCTTGTTACAAGAGAGAAACAAACAGAAAAGTCACACATGTCTGAGGGTTGCTTGAAAATTGAATCAAGATGTTACAATGCAAAAGAGTAAAAGAAATAATATAAATGAAATCATTTCTAAATCAATATATATGATATATAAATACAATTTGTTAGCAAATATTAAGATATCAGTGTATTACTTACATAATAGAAACTGTATTTATAACTTTAGAGGGTATGATAGATTAGCTGAAATCTATTCATGTAAAAGAAAAGATGAATTAAGTTTTGTGTGTAATGAGTGGATGTTTGAGCTGAGATGAAACTCTATAATTTTTCTTAATTACATTGAAGTTGGTAAATGCTTTATTTCTGTGTCACTTTTTCTTCTTTTTTCAGATTCAACAAGCAGATGCATGTTTGGTGCTTGCAAATAAGTACTGTGATGATCCTGACCAAGAGGATGCTGCAAACATCATGAGAGTAATCTCAATCAAGAATTACCATTCAGAGATTAAAGTTATTGTTCAATTATTGCAGTATCACAATAAGGTTTGAAACTATTTTTATTTAGTCTGTATAATTTTTATTGGCCAATTCTTGGAGTAGGACATCTTTTATTTTATTTGAATGATTCTTATATAATAGTTTATAAGTGTGTGCCACAATATTTTGTAGATTTCTTTTGTCCTTCTATATATGTCAGTCAGAAAAAGTCCACTTAATGATGAAAAAAGCATCTATTTATTTTTCCACATAGGATATTGTTGTGACCTAGAAAAGGTTACTGAATTAGGAATAATCAAAATGGAGGTTGGAAATGAATATATAAGAAATATAACATCAAGAAAATACAATACTCACCAGCAGCGTGAAGTAGGTAAACCACTGCTTGTAGTGGACTACTTAAACAGCATATTACCCCAACTTACAATAGTGTCCAATGTATTTATGAGGATTTGAACATACCCATTAGTGTCCATAGGTACAGTATATAACAGATAGCCTTCGTGAAAGGCTTCTGCATTAGTCATAGATTCTTAGATTAAAAATTTTAGATCAAAATTCAGGCAATAACTGTCGGGGTACAGACATTGTATTTTTCTTCTTTGAATACCATCTGCCATCATCTGGTTTGTTTACGAAAACCATATTATGGGTCAAAATTTCTTTGTAGTAATAATGCTAATTTTGTTTATCTTTTTTTCTTTCTTTAAAAAATGCAAAAATATTTTGTCCAATCTTTCTATGAAGAATTTTAATGTATTATAATTTTAATACTTTTCCAATCCTAATGCCCTTCAGTTATCTTTCTCATTGTCTCTTGATATTCAGCCATCAAGCCTATACCTTTCATGTTCATCCCTCTCCCCAGTCTATATACACCTGCTTTTCTTTTAATTTTTCTCTGGCTTTTTATCTCCTACCTTTCTTCTTCCTCCTCCTCTCTCACTTTTCCTAATTTCTTCCTACTTAATATTACTATATAATTTGTTTTTTTGGTCAGAAAATATGATTTCAATTCGGATCACCTGATGGTGATTGGGCAGATACAACACTTTGATCATCAGCTGAAATGCATAATGGTAATACATACAAGCAAACAGAATAATAGTATGATTTTGAGAATCTTCAAACATTTAACCTATTTGTTTCAAACCATCTAAACAAATTGGGGTTTCAACAAAAATACATCAGAGAAACTTTTCCCTGATCTTGCTACATTGGTGTTTACAAATTTTGCTATCATTTTCAAAAATAAAATTATAATACATTAAAATTCTTCATAGA
>CAHIKZ030000439.1:585000-712500 GCA_903632075.3 Acanthosepion pharaonis
AGCCATGATTGCTCATGTCCTGAAAATACATAGCATATAGAAAAAACAAAGTTTTCTTAGAGATTTTATCTTTGAAAGTATAAACTCTAAAACTCTCACTACCTCTTTTAATTAACTTGTGGATAGTTTACATTTTACACTGGAAACATACAGCAGTTTTGAAATCAGATATTCATCCAGATGTGTTTCTTTTTGTAGATAGATATAGATCTTGACATTAAAGATTCCTGTAAGACAGATATAATTTACAAATCAAATGTACCACACGTGTGAACTTATTCAGTATAATAGAGGCATACTGACAATATTGTGTTTTTTTTTTCAGCTGTTAGATGCACTGTTGGCAGTTTTTGTTTACTAAGCGTATGTACTTATAGAGCATTGAATTCCATACTGTCTTTGTTTACTTAATCTTTTGTCAGGCTCATGTATAAAGCTTCCTTTAACCTGTATACATTCCATAAGATTCTTCATCTTATGAATTTATTCCTGATGCAATCTTTTTCTTTCCATATATACTCAGTTTTTTTTTTTTAAGTCAACATTTTCACAATAAAATTTCTATGAACCAAAGGATATTGGTAAAATTTTAAGACTATACTATATTTATAGGATAAATATACTATATGAATTTCACTTCGTTTTTTGTTAGAAATATTTACCATAACTTATTTAATAGTGTGAGATCGTATTTGATAGCTGAAAGGTTGTTCATCATATTGTAAATAAAGAGAATAGGATACATATTGGTATTATTTTTAAATGTGTAAAGATGGATTTTAAGAAAAATATAATCTCAAGAGAAGCAAGTGATTTTAAAACTAGTGTATCTGTGCTGTCAAAAATAACAGTAATTGTTAGAAATTTTTAATAGAGATGCAATGAATGGAACAATGTAATGAGTTTCAATGAAGCAGAGATAAAGAATTCACAATTAAAATAGAAGCCAATGAACCATTTAATTAATCTGTTCTTTTTACATTTTTAGATGTTCAATTGTATATTCAATTTATATTTTTAGACTTTCAATGTTCTTGGTATTAATCACTTTTTGCTCAATATCTTTTCCTTGCAATTTATTTTCAAATAAACTTTTAGTGGTTAAATGTTAGAAGTCATGTTATATATAATTATAGTGAAGAAAATGTCGAATTATCTCATCAAACTAAGCGACAGTGTGTTGCGTGTATCCTACGGTGGAAAATGTGGCGAAAAAGAAAGTTACTTGCCAAAAATAAAGGGCACATATTCTACATGATATGCTGAAGATAAAAATATTCAAATTAGAAACAAGTCAGTTGCAGGAGTCACCATAAAAGTATTTTGATATACTAATATTGTGCGTCCTCTCCGAGTTGTCGATGAATGAAAAAAAAAATGCTTGGTTAATAAAAGCAGTTGGTGTTCTTGAATTGGGGATGAAAGACAAAATTTGTGTATTTTGGTTACTGCATTCATTGGTGAGTGAGTTATTTTTCTGACTGATTACGTGCATTGTGATTTGTGGCATAGTACCTGCAAATCAAGATTAATTGACAAAATATTAAAAGTTAAAGTACCTAAGAACAAAAAAGAATTAGAATCTTTCTTAGGACTTGTAAATTTCTACAGATGATATGTAGTGTGATACTTCAATTTGACAGAACATTTTTCTGCGTTAAAAAAAAAATGAAATTTATTTAAACAAAAGAACAACAATTGGCATTTGAAAATTTAAAAGCTGTTCTGGCAAAAAAGCCTAGAAAGGAAATAGTAGTAGCAACTGATGCAAGTGAACACTCAATCTCAGGGATATAAGCTCAGGATGGTCATCCTATTATGTATCTTTCAAGAAAATTGAACTATTCAAATATTGAGAAAGAAGCATTGGCCATAATATGGACAACAAATAAAGCTCATCAGTTTCTCATTGGAAATAAATTCCTACTAAGGTCTGACCATAGATTTTAGAATTCATATTTAATCCTAGGAAGGAACTTCCTAAGGTAACATCTTCTAGAATTTTAAGATGGAACATAATGTTAATGGTGTTTGATTTGGTATTGAGTATGTGGAAAGCAATACTATTCCACATGTAGACACTTTGTCGAGGTTGACGTTTATTACTTCAGAAAGTGAGAAAGAGGAGGAAAAATTTGAAGATACTTTCTTACACTGGGTTGAAACTGATATTTTGTCAATTAACTGAGGATACAAAGCAAGATCCCATATTGAACAGTATATTCAGGATAAAAGATAATCACAGGCAGAAAGGTGTTTTTTTTTTTTTTTTAAATGTAAAAAAGGGTGTAATTTGTAATGGAGCTGTAGTGTTTCTACCAGCAATGCAAAGGAGTATACATGATGATGTTCATTGCAGAATAACTTCTACTCAAAGGAGATTAAGGCTACAGGCATGGTGGCCAAGCTATTCTATAGATATAGAAGAATACATAAAAAGGTGTAAAATGTGCAATGAAAGAAGAAAATTTAGACAGACAAAAACACATACATGGCTTAAATAGTCCCAACCTTAGGATAAAATATATATGGATCATGCCCATGTTAATGCTGATAAATTTGTATTCAGGCTGACCAAAAGTAATATAGGTCCCCAACAAAAGTAGTTCAACCATGAAACAAGCATTATGCATCATATTTTCAAGAAATGGAATTCCGAAAATGTTAGTATCTGGGCCAATATGTTTTAGGTTCCATATTTTACCATTCTTGATATTAAAATCAAAATCTTGTCCCACAGAATAAATCCTCTTTTCATAGCCATAAATTACTGGTAACTATAGAAATTCTAGAATCTATTCTAAGAAATTTATATAAAATGAATTATTCAGTTTAGGATGGCCAAAGCTAGTAAGATGGTTCATCCAAACAGTTTATGAAATCATCTCAGAATTTTCAAACAATATTTAAAAAGTGCATCGGCAGTTTTTATCACGTTAAATTTTTGTTTTGTACTATTTCATAAAACAATTCCTTTGTCACATTTTTCTTTCCAGTCACCATATATGGCCCAGTGGCAGAATGATTATATGCGTGGTACAGCGATGGAAATGTATACAGAATACCTGTCCAGTTCTTTCAATGGGATGACATTTCCAGAAGCAGCTGAGTAAGTATATTCCAGATTGATAGAAGAAAAATATCCCGAAAAATTCAAACTAGTTGGGTATACATGTGCAGTGAAGGGTGTTTCTTACATCAAAGCTACGTCTCACCATTCACTACTACTTAACCATCAACAGATATCTTGAAATCCACTTTGTTACTGCTTCCCAAAAGAGATGTCAAGAGGGTGGGTCTGGATCTGTGCAATTTTTTACTCACTTTAAAAAAGAAAAAATTCAGTCTTATACATTTGTTGCATTGCAAAGAATTATTACTCCCCCCACACACACATGGTGCGATGGATAAATTCTTGTCTAAATTATGCGAAAATGAAAATAATACTGACATCTCATTTTAACATACATATTTACTAAAATTACACAATATCTTGAAATACCAAAGTAAATTTATTCAATAAAATTGCCATTGGCTTCAACCCCACCATTCAGATGACTTTAGAATCTCCTGCAACTCTTCTGGACAGTGAATGTTGCCATAATCCTTACCTTCAGTTCATCTTTGGTGTGACAAGGTTTTTTTGGGGTTTTTTTTTTTTTGGTCTCTCACTCAACTGCACCCCACAAATAATAATCAAGGGGATTGCAGCTTGGGGAGTTAAGTAGCTAGATGTGGTCACAGAAATGGTCTGACAGCCATGTCTGGGTTCTCCTGCTTGTGTGGCATGGTGTAGAATCCTGTTGTCAGGCATAGAGTCTTTCAGCAGCCACTGTCTTGGCCCAGGGTAGCACTACCTTTCCAAGTCACTTGATGTAGGCTGCTATGCTGAGTCTGAGGCCCTCACCAACAAATTTGGGAGTACTTTCCTTATCAGAATTATGAGTGAGTTCTCCAAGTTTCTGTACCTTCATAATCCCCATTAGACTCATCCAACTCTTTCTGAATCCTCTGCACTGTCCTCAGATTGACACCCAAACACACTGAAGTGTTTGTAATGGAGCTTCCAGTATGAATGCTAAGCAGAACAGCATACCATTTACAAATTTTTGGCAAAGTGAATTGCATTAACAGCAAGTGACAATAGTCTGTTTCATGCTTGAACACAATATATAGACCATTATAAGTTGTGTATAGGCAGTATGTTTCATTGAGAAAGACTGACAAGATACATTTGTTTAGTTTTCCACTATGTCTCTCTCTCATTCTCTTGGGAATAAAATAGCAAATAATAAAGAATAAATATATGAGGAGATAAAAAAAAATCCTCAATCCAATCCACTTGACAAAAATTGACCAAAATTCTTTTGTATTTCTTCTTGGTTGAGCTGAGAACTTTTCAACACCTCTTCATATACACACACTCACACAAAACGTAGTCAAAGGAATCAAATAAAAGTTTTAGGCAAATAAAATGTTACATCTATTTAAATATTGTTTTATTTATTTATGTTAATGCATGCATAATATGAATACTACAAAATTTTAATTTTATGATAAAAATGAAAATCTCAATCAACTGTAACTGGTTTCCCCCAGCTTGGAGCATTGTTCAGTAAGAATTTTGTAGCACAAAACTTTGCAAACCACATTTTGACCATTCAAAATACTTTCTCTATAAATTGCACAATTTTTTATATGCATTTGAGTTACAGTTCTACACTTTTTAAAAATAATATAAAAATATTTATAACAAATAATATAATATAATATAGCAATAATAATATGAAAATATTTCATTTTTCACAATAATCAAGAGATATATCAACAAAAATGATGGACAACTGATAATGATTAGAGAGTTCTTGGCCAAAACCTTGTATTTATAATAATAAATATAACTAAGATAAGAACAATAGTTTGAATAAATTAGAAAAGTATAATAGCAAAAATTTTGCTTGTTTTCTTACACCACCAATGCAAATATCATTAAGCAAAACATAGACCAATTTTGACCAATTTTAAAAAGAAATATATACAGATATGATAGCTGTCACCAAAAGTGATCTTTTTATATGAAGATATTTAGAATTAAACCATCAAACTGCCATCTAACAACAAATACAAAATTAACTTTTTGATTAACCCAATGTTAGCATGCATGTAATATGAATATTTTAATACTCTAAACTATTTAATTTTCATCTTAAAAAACAAACTTGTGCTTTGAAATGGATGTTTTCATATTTATTCTAGATTGTGCTTTACTAAACTGAAACTACTTCTTCTAGCCATTGAGGCTCGTCTTGGAGATAGTAGAGAGAGTTCACTGGCAATCAACCCTGGACCAAAAATTAAAATTGAAAGAGCAACTCAAGGATTCTTCATTGCTGAGTCAGCAGAAGAGGTGAAAAGGTGAAAAAAAATTTTTTTTTTTTTTTTTTTTTAGTAAGGAAAGCATGGACCACTTTTGATGATTTTGCTATATTGCATATTTTTGTATTCATAAATGTTATATTTTAGTCAAAAACGACTGCACAGATAATCTAAGACAAAAAACTATCAACAAAGATTTAAACATGAATATATATATATATATATATATATATATATATATATACATTAAATATATTTATATATAATGTTGTTTGACTGATTTGTTTTTCGCAAGTTATTTAAAGCCAGAAAATATTTTTAAATTGTAAACTTTTTTTTTTCTTGAGATAATAATGATTTAGTGATACAATCCTTATTAATTAACCTAGCTGGTGGGGAGAAGAGGCGGATTCATATCTTTCCTAAATGTATTTGAAGGTAAGTGAATATGATGAATCCAACTAGAATTAGAACTGAGGTCTCTGATTAACAATTCTCCATTACGCCACCCATACATCCAAGCTTACAGCACCTATTATTCTCAAGCAGTCATGTCCTGGGTAAGATATTAAACTGTATCAGGCACTGTTAGCGGGGCTTCAAAATATGCTGACTGTACCTCTGCAGGAGGTAGAAGTCCCTCATGAGGTCACCTGTTTGCCATCTAGGGTAACCTGTGATGTCTGAGGATGGGATCCTGGTGGTTGAGCATTCCATGACCCGGGTAAAAGCGGTCATGTGAATTGCAACACCTCACTTTGGCCCTTACTTGGGCTAGACAGGAGGTCAGAGAGACTCAATCTGACCAAATGGCTGGTCACGACATGCACTAGCAACAATAGTTAATCCCAAATGTATTATTCAACTTGATCTGTCTTTGATCCATGACCGCTGTAACTTTAAAACACTAGAAGACATAGGCTGAGGGTCACTAGTACCAAGGAAACCAAAGTTTGATCACTGGTTCATGCTACCAATATTAGTTCTTGGGTGCTAAATCTGAAACTGGCATCAACTTAAAACAGTACTTGGTGCGAGTATACTGGTTGTGTATCCCCTTTTCAATCAAGGTGATTGGAATTCCCCCTTGGTATATTCCCAACAGAAGTTAGACTCCACAGTGGGTAGTGGAGCACAGAACCAGTGAATAGTTCTGCATGAATTATGGAAAGACAAAACAAAAAACCCGAAAGAAACCTCTCTGATTCTGAGTCTGAAACAGAAACTACAGCTGAATTCCCAAGATTCATTATTATTCAAATCTCTAGACAAAAAGCAACTAGACCGACTTTCACCTTTTTTAATCGAAAAGGTAATTTCTAATCAGTCAGATATTGAAAATGTGAAAAAACTCTGAAATGGAATCCTACCAGTAGAAATTAAAAATAAAAAAACATGCAGAGAATTTACTGAAAATAAAGAAATTTCATAACTTGAACTGTAAAGCCTGTCCACATGAAAAATTAAATACATCCAAAGGCTTATAAGAAATTGAGATCTTTTACTAGCAACTCCAGAAGAAATGGAGACCACTTTGCAAAATCAGTGTGTAAAAGAATACAAAAGAGTAAGTATCAGAAGAAATGATGACATCATAGAAACCAATGCATATATCTTCACATTTGATAAATCAACAATACCAAAGGAAATCAGAATTGGATACACTATAGAAAAGGTAGAAAATTACCTACCAACTCCTTTGCAGTGCTTTAAATGCCAAAAATTTAGATATCATAAAGACATTTGCAGAGGGCACCAAGTGTGCAGAAAGTGTGGTGAATGGGGCCCAAACCATACAGAATATGAGTGCTGAAAACTTAAATGCACAAACTGCTACAGAGAACACACCACTTATTCCAAAACCTGCAATACCTTTAAAAGAGAAAAAAATTGTAAGTAAAACATACCAAAAATGTATCCTTCCCTGAAGCAAGAAAAATTGTGGAAACCTATATGAGGACCAAAATATATGCCAGCATAGTACAGAAGACAAACCAAACAATTCTAGACAACATTCAAACTAATAAATATCAAAAACTTATTGAAAACTGATAAATTTAAACTCAAACAAATGGCCAAGATTTCAAGAAAATTGCATTCAACAGAAGTAAACAAACCGAGCCCTATACAAAAACAAAACAATTAGATACCAGCACACTTGACAATACAGAAATAACCATAGAAAAAACTCTAAAACTACCAAAGAAACAATTTTAGCAAAAGAAAGGCAGCAAAGACCACCAGATTAACCTCCGGATACTGAAAAAGGCACAAATAAGAATAAATTAACTAATGATACTTCTATTAGAAAACAAAACCTGATTAAAAGAACTACACAAATGCAATTCACATCAATAACCACATCAAACAAACTTGAAGAATTTGAAGAAATGGAGATTGAAAATAAAACTCCACAAACCAGCAAAACTAAAAATAAGTCCCACAGACCACTGAAGGAAAAACAAAATACCCACGGACAATAAAATAATCCAATTGAATATTAGAGGAACAAGGGTCAACTATAGTGAATTGATGCTACTTATTATATACTACTGTCCGGCAATCATATGCCTTCAAGAAACTCACCCCAGACAACAATACTATCAGTATTAGAAATTATCAATCATATAATTATATTAAACAGCACACAGATAGGGCTTGTGGTGGATCATCAGTCATCATTAAAAACAATATTCCACACAACGCAATCAAACTAAATACAAATATGCAAGCAGTCGCTGTATCGGCAACCCTCCACAAACCTATAAAAGTGTGATCATTATATATACTACCAAATGAAGAACTCAAAGAATCAGAGCTTAGCAAATTAATAGAACAACTGCCAAGACCCTTCCTTATAATGGGGGACTTTAACAGTCATAATGAGATATGGGGAAGCAAGAAAACTGAAAAAAGGGGGGAAAATAATAGAATCAATACTAAAAAAATATCAGTTGTGTTTGAACAACAACAAATCAAACACATATCTGCATCCAGCAACACTTACAATAGATTTAACAACATGTGACCTTAACCTGTTTATAGATTATTACTGGAAAATTCATGATGACACATGTGGGAGTGACCACTTCCTGATTCTCCTAGAAGACATATCAGATGAGTTAAATAAAAGAACTTAAAGCTGGAATTTGGAAAGAGCTAACTGGACGGATTCATGCCTTACCAAATTAATCCCAGAAACCAATAAAAACAATGAAGATGACATCTTATATTTTACTAACACACTATTTAAGATAGCTGAAAGAAATATACCAAAAAGTCCCAACTTTTCAAAACACAACAAGCCATGGTTCAACAAGCAATGCAAGAAAGCTGAGAGATTATGCAGAGCATCACTAAAAAAATTTGAAATAAATCCAACAGGAGAAAATCTCAACACCTATAAAAATAGAGCCAAAGTCAGAAAAATCATTAATGAATTACAGAAGAACTACATGGAAGAATTACATTACCAAAATAAATAGTAACACTAAACCAAAAAAGGTATAGCTGGTGATACAAAAAATAACAATACCCCTATTAAACATCTCATCCACAATAAAGTGAAGATTACTGACAAGAAAGCTATAGTAAACCATCTAGATGATACTTTCTCCAAAAACCAAACCCAAAAGTTTCAAACAATTAAAGCTAAAGCAGAAAAAGTAAAAATCAAATTTCAAAGCAAAAATACTGAAAAATATAACTTTCTCTAAAAGAGAACTACAAGAATCCCTCAACAAGGCCCACAATGCAGCTGTTGGACCAGACAAAATACATTACCAATTCTTAAAAAAAATTACCCAAGACATCAATTAATTACCTACTACAAATGTATAACAACATATGGATCAGCAGTAATATCCCAAAAATATGGAAAGAAACCATGGTTATACCAATAACTTTAAAAGATAATTCAAATGCAAAAACTACCGACCCATTACTCTTACCAGTTGTATCTGCAAAACACTAGAGAGAATGATCAAAGTCAGATTGAACTGGTATCTGGAAACCAACAAACTGATCAGTGGGTATCAATCTGGATTTAGAAGCCAAAGAAGCTCTATAAACCACCTAATCTGATTAGAAACATTTATCAGAGAGGCTTCTATTAAAAAAAGAGCATCTAGTGGCAGTATTTTTCAATCACAAAAAGGCATATGAGATAATGTGGAAATATGGCATAATAAAAGACCTTAAAAAACTTGGACTAGAAAGTAGAATGCCAGTGTTTATGAATAACTTCCTCCAAGATAGAAGATTTAGAGTCTGAATGGGTGATATTTTCTCTTAGTAAAAAGATCAAGAAATTGGAGTGTCCCATGACAGCATATTATCTGTCACACTCTTTAAAATAAAAATAAATGACATCATCAAAAACATTAACAGTGGGATAGATTGTGCATTGTATGTAGATGACTTCCTGATTTGCTATAGATCAAGAAACATGAATTTTATAGAAAGGAAGCTCCAAATATGCCTCAATAAGTTGAACAAACGGACCACAGGGAACGAACTGGACTAAGGCTGCTTCATATGTGAAGCAACCAGGAAATCATACTTGAAAGAATTAGATACCATACACCACCAATGTCTTACATTAACCCTTGGAGCATATAACACATTTCCTGTTGAAAGCTTATATACAGAACATACAAACCATCTCTAAGACTAAAATGTGAAAAACTCACTCTCCAATACTACTTAAAACTATCTTCCTGCCCTCTAAACCCAGCTTACAATGATACTTTTCAACCACAGTACACTGAACTTTTCCAGCAGAGGGAAGATTCTACCAAGTCTTTCAGTTTACATATGAAAGAGACTATACTGGAGAACCAAATAGACATAACACAGATCCATATATCAATTTTATCAATTACACCTCCCTGGATGATCAGCCAACTTAAAATAATACTAGAACTTACAAGATACCCAAAATCCAAAACAAACCCAATCGTCTATGGAGCCGAAATACTCAATATAAAAAAGAAACACCCAGGCCACCTTATATATATATATATATATATATAATTGGTATATACGGAATGAATTCCAATAACCAACAATTACTATTCTTAAAAGAGTGCTCAACGTTTTCTCCTTGTGAAAGATCGTTAACGAATTTGAAACTTTTAAAACCATTTGTTTTGCATTCAACATCATCACTTGATAAGACACCGGGAGTGTTGAAAAAAAATGACTATTTTTGTAGTGATTTTATAACATGTTTGTTATAAATTTTCTAAATAAATAATATATATATATATATATATATATATATATATATATATATATATATATATACAGATGGGGCAAAAAATGAAAATAATATTGGATGTGTGGCCATCCTAAAAGATAATAAGCAGTGGCAAAGAATTACAAACATAGCCACAATATATAGTGCCAAAACAATTGCTATTAATCTTGCACTTGACATAATAATCATAAACCCTTACAATAAATTCATAATTTTCTCAGACCCTTTATCAGTGCTAACTGCATTAAAAAATATAAAATCTAGTGACTCTTTAATCATCTGGGTACTAGATAAAATTCATCAACTGTTCAAAAAAAAAAAAAGAAATAATCTTTTATTGGATACTGAGTTATCTTGGCATACATGGAAATGACAACGTAGACTCAGAAGCAAAGAGAGCAAAGAGAAGTGAGATTGTACTCAAAAATATGAGTAATTGAACAATGATATTCCAACTATATGCACCTACAACATTTAGTGCTGTACCAAATTTATTCTACAAGGAATGATTATTTTATTTCCAGGAACTTATTCTAAAACTTTGTCAGAATTAAATGACCCATTGAGGTTGATGTGCCACAAAACAAACCCAAGCAATGACCTAGCTAGGTACTGAACAGGCTCAACATTGCTTAACTTTGATGATTGTATGGGAACTAGTGTTTCAATGTGATATGGCCCTAATACATTATATTTATACATTAAATTCATGCAGTCTCTTGACTTATATATTAAAATCTATTATATTTATCTTGTTGAAATGGATCTTAAAATTTCTGACATTTTTAGTGATAGTTTTATTTTGAAGAAATTATTTTATTTTTAATGTCAGTGGTTATTGAAAAACATTTGACTACTTTATTCAGAGAATTCATTTGTAAAATTTATACATGCCTTTTATTATGCCTACTTTTGTCTTTAGTTTAAAACTAATAAAACTGAAAACTGGTAGATTTTTTGTTTTTTATAGAAAAACAGTGATGCTGCTTCTGTTTTAATTTCAACTTGCTTAAAACCTGATGAAGACATCTTTCATGCTGTCTCAATTCACTTCCTATTAACAAAATTTATATTAAAATTATTTACAAATAAATAAGGGGAACTAATTAGCCAATCTCCAAATACATTTAAAATTTTAAGTTAGGTTTACTTGTTCTATTGATCTCTAATCAGCAGCAGTCTTATGTTAAATTATTATTTTTTAATTTACTTAGAATTTTGAAAAATTTTCTTTGTAATAAAGTGAAAATTTTCTTGAGGAAAATGAAAAGTTTACAAATTGCTAATTGAAATGATACATTTATTTTGTAAAAAAAAACATTGCTATTATATAAAAATATTTCTAAAGAATTAATGGATTTATTTTTAATCCCATATTTTTATTACTTCAAATATTATTTTAGAGATCACGTTTTCTTTAATAAGTCTTCTCAAGTATGCAGGCCAATAGATGTAATACACACTGTTTAAAATAAAATTTTAAAAAATAATGGGACATCTATTTCAAACAATGATACCAACTAAAAATAGGGTTTGAAGTAATATAAAAATATGCAATAAAAATATTTTTTTACTAAATAAGATATCATTATTTCAAAGATATTGTTATCTAATTCAGAAGTTAGTAATGTTTTCTTTTTTTTTCTCTTTTAATATTGATGTAAGTTTCTTTTTTCAACAAATACAAACATATAAAATATAGATCATTATTAATGGCATGACTAACAATGTCAACCCCATACTGTTATTAACTGGTTGACTGCCAGCTGTAAGTTATAGGATCAGACTTTAACCACCAACTTTATAATAGCCAACTTGGGCAATAAAAAAATTTGATGTCTTAACATTATTTTCACACTAAGAAAATATAGCAAATAAACTTGTTGTTGGTGCCTGTAGATAAAAATTTATCAGAAAATGCCAACTATGAAATAATTTGTCTGCATTTATAATAAAAACTACCAATGTGCTTGGTAGTCAATGTGTTAACATGCAAATTGAACTGTACATTACTTTGCCTGTCAAGTTTGTTTATATTTTAATAGTATTGTTCTAACAAGAATCTTAATACAATGTGCTGTTTTACTGTTAAGTTAACAAAGAAAACACACATACAAATGAATTAGGTCATTATACTATAGATTGTATGTTTTTTTATCTTCAAAGATAATATTTTTGTGTAATGGATATGTGTCACTGCATTTTCTATTTATAATACTGTGCCAATTTTTACTAGCTTGATTTTTCTTGTTAATGTAGATATTTTTATGTGGTAGAAGATCACAACAAGTGATGATATGAATTCCTGCAGAGAAGAGAAAAATGAACCTATAACAGTTGCAAATTTGTAAATCCTTAGATTCATTTGTTACTTATAACTGATATATAAAAATGAAAGAAAAAAATAAACAAGTTATTACAAAGATTGTAAAAGAAAAAACAGCTTTTTCCTCTTCTGTTCATGAATGCAAAATTGTGATTATTTGTTCATTTAGTTTTTACCTGTGAAAAAATATGGATTTATTTGAATATCTATGAGATGATTTTGTCTAATAAAACAAAGACAAACCCCATTTTGATGTTAGTATCATTTAAAAGATACACATAAACATATGTGCACAAATATAAATATATATGGTTTGTTGACTTCTTAAGGCCATGCAGTGTTAATTTCTGTATCCACACTTTATATCTTCCATTGTTTTTTGGCAATCTTTCTCCATAAATATACCAAATTTTAAACATTATATATATATATATATATATATATATATATACACACACACACACACACAAATTTATATATAGTGTAATGGACTGTGGCTCAGAAAGAGAAATTCAGACAGAATTCCAGTCAAGTTTGTTACATTTACTTACATGCATTTGGGAAATGTATAGATCCATCTTTTATCCCTCTAGTTATGGATTAAATAATAGAACATACTGGGCTCTTAAGCCTTGATTGGCAACCAGTCTATGAGAAGGATAACTTTGAATTCAAGACATGAGGAGTGATGTTTGGGTACCACTATGTGCACCAGTTCTCTGTATTCAGTTCTTCAGAAAAGTGAGGATGGTTCTGCATAACCTTTCACTACTAAAATCAAATCCTATGTGCAGGTAACTACAAAGTACAATTGGATGTAATTCTTGTACATAGGATTGACTGTTTAGTCCTAAGAGCTGAATTATTGAACCCACATATGTCAAAGATGACTGGGAAATCCATCATATATATGCATATATATGATAAAAATAGAGTTGTTTTAAGGTATGCCATATTTATTGGTAAAAGTGCTCAATATCAGTGATAGAGCATATTTAAATATAAAAGTGAGAACTGAGATCAGCATTGAGTAGCGACAGTCTGCTTCATGCTTGAACACAATCTTCAGGCTATATATATATATATATATATATATGCTTGGTTGTTCATTTCATGTTGTGCTAAGTATACCTCATTTTTTTCATGACCTGATTGTTAATTAGTGAATCTATTTTTACAGACAGTAACAAACTGAAAAAGTCATACTGTTCAGTATTATTATTATATACACAGCTCATCATGCTATCTTCTGGTAAAAAGAATTTATTCAGTTATTTAATTACAAAACAAATCTAAAGTCATATTTAAATATATTCTTCCATCACTCTTGTTTAATTCAATAATAAACTCTGGCAATACATGAAGCCATGGAAAGAATTTATTTTGGTCTCCACAAAGTACAATTGGATGTAATTCTTGTACAATACTATTTAACATTATCAAGTGTTACATGATAAAAGAAACCATCTCATACAAATCTGAATATTGTTTATTCATTTTGGAGTTTGAGAAATAAAACATAATTGTTCAATGAAGCATTATAAACATCTGTTACTATATTACAAATAAATAAGCCAGAGTTACTAGATTCCACTTATTCCTCTGTGTATGAAAATAAAATATTATAACATGGATATATTATATGTGTAAAAGAAAATTCCTTTACTTGAAGTTATGATGAAAAACCAGAACTTGTGAAAATAAAGGTTTTCAGTAGTGATTTCTTTTTATTCTTTGAGAACAAGATTGAAATTTGCTTTCTTCTACTATGTGTGTTTAATTGCTTTCTTCTACTATGTGTGTTTAATTGCTTTCTTTCTATGGCCCCACTGAACAGTTAGCTTGCCATTGAATTTATCTTTCTGACATATTGTTAAAAATTCCACTTGACCCACCCTTTCATTTTAACATTCTTAAAAACACTACAATCGACCTTCTAAATTTTATTTGAATAATTGAACACCTCCATGTACTTCATTTCATTAATATAGCACTTTAGATTATCTGTTCTTCAGTCCTATGATGCAAGAGAAAAAGAAGGTTTTTCTCTCAAGGATTTTACTCCTGACAAAGTTTAAAGAATGTGTCAATCAAAACATTGTGAAAACATGAAGAATATAAAGAAAGGTTCAATTCAATTATTCAAACAAAATTTTGACTGTTATTAACTTTTGATGAGTTAGAAACCATTGTCAAAATGCATGATAAATAACACAAACAGAATTAATAAAGCTTGCAATGAAAAGAAAAAAGGGCCAAAAGGATGACACAGCGACAATCATGCAAGCAAACAAATAATATAGTTAAAGCAAATCAAGCAGGTAAGAAGGCAAAAGAATTCACAAACCATGAGTTGGGATTTGTACACACAAGCAAGGTTGGACAAGTAAACACAGTAGGTCTGTCTAGTAGTTAAGGCAGATCTGGACTGAGTCAAGTCAAAATGCAAGCCATCCTATTTTATTGGCTAAGAAAAATATCCCAACATGCATTTTGTGTCCTTCCGACTATAAGAGTGGTAGGGGGGAAACTTCTGCAATTGTTTCCCGCCATTAGAAAAATCAAAAACTTTTCTCAAAGTTACAGATAATTTCTGTTAACACATTGGCAATTGACCTAGAGAAGCAAAAGCCATATTGTTTGAAAGAAGACCATGCAAAATGAGATGCTTACCTAATTCAGAGTTGATTGGAGCCTCTAGTAATGTTCTAAAAAGGTTAAACTAATAGAATGATAATTCAAGTGATCAGAAGGTTCACTAGAGTTCTTAAAAACAGGAACTAGAGAAGAGGAATTCTAACAGGCTGAAAAGTAAGATTCAGCAAGACATTTATTATAGCGTGTAGAGAGAATAGACGTTGGTTCAGGAGCACATTTTCTGATGAGCATTCCTCCTTAGTATCTTGACCATACGAATTGTAGCACTAAATTGGCAACTAGGTTTCATCATTTTACTGTTGAAATAACAAGATGCAACCATAAGTTCTATTCTAATATTTTTATTCCTTACCTGTGGAACTCACTACTAATTTCTTACTTCTCTGCCACCTACAGTCTTCGAATATTTAATTGCAACTCACCATCTTTTGTCTTCCTGAATTTTAGAAATTTCAACTCTCTTCTTGATGTTAAATATAACTTTCCTTTTTGTTTCCATTTTCTTTAAAACTTTGTTGTTGCTCACATATTCCATCCATGTTATCATCAGCATCCTTCTGTAGAACCACATTTTTGTTGCTTCAAGTCTCTTCATCTGTGAGAAGATTGTCCAGCATTCACTGCTATATAGGAGGACAGATATCATGTAATAGTTCAATACACTTTGTTTCTAATAAAACTTTTCTGTTTCTTAATACTCTGCTTAGCTTTTGGAATGCATCTTTGGCTATCCTAATTCACTTTCATATTTCACTTTACTGGCCTCAAACAAATTAAGAAAATCAAAATAACAACATTACAAAATATGAAAAAGCTTCCCCATTTATTTGATAGAATTAAGAGCAAATCATTTTGGGGATTGTTATATTCTGTGCTAATAGGAATATATACTTGAGAAACAAGGTGGATAAAATAAGTAAAGGTTTATTGTAAAAACCAGTACAATAAGAATAAAGGTAACAGTTATGAACAAGGTAATCACAAATCAATCCATTAGTGTGTGCCACTATTGGAAGGTTGGTAGTTCTTGCATAAGTCTGAGTCATACTCAACAGATCCCAGCTGTAGTCTGTTGACTTACAGATACTCATGGGTAGTTACTACCGGGGGTGAAAGGTTATTCTATTACATCAGGGATATATTAAATGGTCAAAATAGGACTCTTAAAATCATGTCTCTGATGGATATATTCCTTGCCAAAGAAAAAAGATTGACTAAAATTCAGATGAAGAGACTATATACTCAGTTGATCAAAATCTGATAGCTAATTGTATATAAATAGTTATGCAGGATTTAGAGATATGAGAATAAAATAATCATGTGAGCTTCTAATTTGCCACTGTTGGAAAGAGTATAATAGCTGCCTTTAACACAACAATGAAGTAGAAATGAGGAGAAGCTAACAAAAGAAATGCACTCAAATTTTAAAATATGAAAATAGTTTCAAAATTGTCTTAATAGAAATTTAATGGATAGATAAAATTATTTTCTTTTATAAGGTATATCTGGAAAGTATGCAGCTGCTTAGTACTAAGTAAAAACAAAATAGCCTACTTAGAACAATGGTGATTTAGTCTCCTTCGAATTGTTACACTGTGTAACAAAATTTTGACTTTTTGTCTTTGGTCAGTAAGTATTATTTTCTAATTGATTCTGTCTAGAAAGCAAAGGAAATGACTATTATTACCTTCAAACTTTTTGTGATTTGGACAAAAGGGAAAATGGAGCCATGAAACTTGCAATCCTATGAATTTGGAGGAAACCAACTGACCACTAAAAAATTGCTTTCTCTGCATGGTAGACCCTTTCAAACATCAAGCTGACAAGAATGTGCTTGCTACCATATATCCAGACCTTCCGTCATTCATCGCTCAAGTGTCACACTGCCCTGAGCTTCCAATATTCATTGCTCCAAACAGAGAGCAGCAGTCTTCAGAAGAGAACAGCAATTCAGAAGAGGATGAAGTCATTGATCCAGATTACAGAGGTGAAGCTGAAGAGAGAAACTTGTACTACTTCAACCAAAAAGACCTCAATGACCTGATCAGAACTTTTGACATTGAGACTCAAGCAATGAAATTTGTTAGATGAAAATGTGCAAGTTGCAGGTCAGAGAAAGTGTAACCAGTATTTTTCGAGCTTTTTCACCTGTCAAGAGAGGCTTTGCTTCTGCCACCATGTGACCGGTCAGTTTAAGTCGATTTGAATTGCCTGTAATCCCAGCAAGTGGCACCTCTTCATCAAAAGCTCATTCAGGAGCTTCAAAGCTGTGCTGCCTCATAATGGGAACATGCATCCATCTCATCCTCTGGCTCACTCTGTACATCTCAAAGAAGAATACATTAGTATCACGATCTTGCTAGATGCTTTGAAATATGTAAAGTATGGTTGGGAAGTTATTGGAAACTTCAAAATGGTGGCCTATCTGATAGGTTTCAAAGGTCGCTTTACCAAGTTTCCATGTTACCTTTGCCTTTGGGACAGTTTGGTCACAACAGAAGGAGTTTTAGGAGGAACAACATCAAATGGGGGCCATTGGACCCTGAAAGCATTGTTTCCTCCACTGCATCTCAAAGAAGAATACATTAGTATCACGATCTTGCTAGGCAGGACTGGTTATTGGAAACTTCAAAAACCTATCTGATAGGAGTTAGTTTCCATGATAGGTTTGCGTTTATGACCTATTGATAGGTTTTGGGACAGAACACTGCAGAACACTACCACAGGCAGGACTGGTCACAACAGAAGGAGTTGAGTATAGGGAGGAACAACATCAAATGGGGGCCATTGTTGGACCCTGGAAAGCATTGTTTCCTCCACTGCACTTAAAATTAGGCCTCATGAAATAATTTGTCACAGCTCTAGATAAGGACTCTCCAGCCTTCAAGTATCTTTAAGGCTTCTTACCTAAACTGTTTGTGGCAAAAATTTAAAGTCTGTGTCTTCATCAGACCACAAATAAAGAAGATTATAGAGTGCAAGGAATTCTTCAAGAAGCTCACTAGGACAGAAAAAGCCACATGAAAAAGCTTTGTTGTGGTGTTTCGGGGCTTCCTGGGAATCAAATGGCTGAAAACTGTGGAGCTTGTTGAAACTCTGGTGAAGAACTATAGAAAAAACGGGCTGCAAGATGTCCCTCAAAGTCCATATCCTTGACGCTTATGTTGATAAATTCAAGTGGTCTTTGAATGCTGCTGCCATGTATTGTATAACAAAAACATAATGGGAGATTATATCTGGAGGCTGATTTGTGAAAGTGATTGGAATTTCGAATTAACCCTTTATTTCGTCCACTGGAGTAGATTGTTCTAGTTCCACATGTCATGCCTCTTCCGGATGTCTCAGTTATTTCCCTTTAACTCAATTCTTTTTTGGTTCACTACTGCTATCCCAGATACTCATTACTAAATCTTTTGTGGTTTCTCTTGTGTAATCCTAGAATAAATAAAATCTACTTTTTGTTAATGAGACTGTTCACATTCACCATTTTTTCCAAATGGGAATAGGTAAATTTCAGAAATATCATTATCCTGGTTAAAAAAGCAAAGTTTGAAAGAAATATTAGGCACTTTTCATATTTTCTAAGTGTAAGTAAATAGAAAATAATAGTTGCTAACCAAGGACAAAAATCTTGTTACACAGTGAATTATCCATAGGACCTCACTCATCTTTTCAAAATAGTCTGCTATGTCCAAATTTTGTAGGATGATTGTTATGGTCCAGGTTAGGACCAAGGAAGAACAACACAAACACAAGAGTAGAAATAACAAAGGTATATTACATGAAACAATGATACAAGATGTGGAAGGTGTTAGTATGACTGTCAGTCTGGTTTGGAGTGAACTACTATTGGCTTGACTTGATTTGTCCCTCTCTCTTGAGAGGCATAGTATACATAGTGTTAGGAATAGTTCATTCTGTAGTGAAAGGTAAGGACCCATGACAATAACTATAATTTCCAAACTTCAAATCAGGACAGTTTTCAGTTTTTATTATAGGTTTATATTCTTGTATAATAAAGTGTTTTCATGAAGAGTACTTGTTACACTTCAAGGCTGAAACATACACACAAAAATACAAATACTGATAACTTATATCTCTAGAGGAACATTGGAACAGACCTCTGGTTAAAGCAAGACATATTGTAAGCCTATTTTGGGGATTGCCATCAACTGACTTGTGTTCTCATCAGTTATATACAGCATTTCAACATTGATTTTAACTTTAGGAAAAGTCAAGAATTTCATATAGCTAAATCTAGACTGTTGGTGGGAAGTTAAGGGTTGACTGACCTGGTTAATATAATATTGTAAAACAAAAACCCCTGCATGAGATATGAAGAATCTATACAAACAGTCATTGTGAATATGACAGTCATATCAAGCTCACTCAGTACAATTTTAATGTAGACTGAGTAACCCAACAGGAGAGTATTTGTTTTATATTGGTTGGCAAGTTACATCAAGTTGACACAATTGGTTCTCAAGATATTTAAAATGGCTGGGTATATTACAAACGGATTTTGTATTTTTCTTTTTTTATTTACTCTAGTTCCTTGGTCTTTTGTGATTTTTCCATTAAAATTTTACTTTGCTTTTTATTCAGAGCTTTCTACTATTGCAAGACTTGCCATGGGGTTGTGACAGATGTCAGAGCCATTAAGAAGTGTAGGTGTAGACCAGGTAAGATTGGAAAAACATTCTGATCTTCATTTCCAAATAATCTCAATGCCAAATGAATATAACAAATTTAGTTGAGTCAAATTGAACTAAATTTATAATCAGCTTGAAAGATAGCTTTAATATTTTTTTTATTTATAATCATTGGGAAATCTTTCTTATTCTAAATGCTTTTTAACTCTGAAATGATTTTTTTTTACTCTGAAGATCAATCAGAATCCAGATCTAAGTGGGTTAATTGTCTATTGTTTAACATTTTTTTGTAATGTTTTTATTGCAGCTTTGTTTATTCATGATTCTGAGATATTGAAAAGATAGTTTACTTCTTTAATACACCACTTTTTGATGCACCAAGACACATCATGTGTTTTCCTAGGGTCATTGGGTGTTTTAGGTGTTTCAACAATCAAACACCTTTACTTAGGCAAGCCAGCCAGAATTGATCTCACCCCAGCTTATATCCAGGTAGCATGAACTTATCTATCACTCTTTTATCCTGATCCACAGCCATCTTGAAGCACCTTCTACTGCTTTAGTGGCTGGCGATGAGCCTCAGCATCCCACTTCACTTGGCTGGGATGAAGGTGGAATGAGATATTTTTAAGAATATTGTATATTTATAATAAATTATGAGAGATCATTTCATTTTTTATAAAGACATTATTTCACATTACTGCTATTATTTTGCCAACAAAAGAGAAAAAATATGTCCATGAAAAAACATATTTTAAAATACAAAAATACATTTATTGATATGCTGGAAAATAAAATTTATTCTTACATTATTCACTTAATTATTAACTAGTGATGCAATGTATTGATGAAATACAAATCTGTTTATTGTAATATGAAACACTTAAAGCTTATATAAACAATTTTTGCTTACAGATTAATAGTAAAAAAACAAAAAGTACCAGAAGATGTTGAAAAGTTCTTAGTCCAACTAAGAAGTTCTCCCATTTGGTCAGATTTTGGGAAGTGATTTTTGGGCTGATAAATTTTAATTATTCTTTCATATGTGGGGAAATATAAGTAAACTTTCATTAAGGCAGTTTTGTATTTTCTTCATAAATCTATCACATAACTAAAAGGATAATAATAATCCTGGTAGTTTCTACATGTCTATTTAACGGATAATCATCTTTGTATTTGACCTCTGGTTTTCAATCACTTGAAACCCAATTTAACAACAGGCTTTGAACATTTTTGCTAAATTATAATCCATTAAAAACCATATGAAGAAAAGATTATATTTTTACTTATATTTACTTCTTTTGATGACCAACACATTTAATATTTAAGTTAAAACACTCCATTCATTGCCTTTCAGGATTGCAATCACAATTTAAACAAAAAGTTAACTGAAATTCAAGTAACCTGTAAACAAGAAAGTTTCTTAGAATGCTGGCCATAATTTTAAAAACATTTTGTCCACCAATGGTTACTTTACTCTTAGAGCCTTATGAACTGGCTTCAGTATTTGTGAACTTTGTTTTGTTGTGTTGGGTTAATGACTGTCTTGATTCAATTTGACCTCAGTTCAACCAAAATCATTTCAGCATCAGTTCATTTTTAAAATTAACCAAAGATTTACACAGC
The DNA here is from genome assembly GCA_903632075.3 of Acanthosepion pharaonis. Classification (NCBI taxonomy): domain Eukaryota; kingdom Metazoa; phylum Mollusca; class Cephalopoda; order Sepiida; family Sepiidae; genus Acanthosepion; species Acanthosepion pharaonis. The sequence goes on from CAHIKZ030000439.1 coordinate 606,899, forward strand.
TCAGTGCTTTATGTAACACAGAAAGCAATACTAATGACAATGAGAACATAATTTAAAAGATTTTAAATTGCATGGTTTTTAATTAAAATGCTGAATATTTCAATACTAGAGCAAATTAATGAAGTACATTTAAAAAGTAAATTGCTTCTTCAGAAATGTTATAAAATCTGCACTAACCAAAATAGAATGATGAATGATAATACTTAATCTTATCTAAGTTTACTACCCGCTTTTGAATGCTGCTTATATTTTTATTTATTCAACCATTTCAAATTAATAATTTCAAATCATTGTTTGAAATGCATGGTGAAGGTTTTCCAACAACTTTAAAGCTCCTTGCTATATTTTTTTCAATTTTGTATATTTTCTCTTGAATTCACTAATCTTGGCATGTGGATATGGAAGTTGTTTATTGTACATTTTCTTTGTATTTTTCTCACAGTGGCTTTATTCCGGAAAGGAGCGTCAGCAGTATTAGGTATAGTACCTACCATAACTTCTGTATTTAGAAGATAATTAAGTTTAGAGAGATTTCTAAAACTTCTGTTTGCATGATTATATGTTGATGACTTTAAAAATCCTGTCTAAATAATTTCTATTCTTTTGCTTTTATTTTATATATATTGTATAAATGAAAAGTGTATATTGTGTTTGTTAATAAATGATATTACTATTGTGTTCAAGTTCAGATGAAATGACAGAATTATAATAGTATATCAAAAGTATTTTCATTTTTTAAACAACTCATTAATTTTTTTTTTAAGTTCCTGTAATGATTTGCATATAGAATTTTTTGATGATTCTAGTACTTTGGAAAGTTTTCAATTGCTGTTTGTCAGATTCTTTCCTACCTTACATTTTAAAGCATCATAATTGCAAACTGATGATTGTCCATTTCTGTTTTATTTCAATGGACAAGACATGAGCCATAAAATACTTAAACTTCCACTTTCCAAATTCTGTGAATACCTTCTGCAGTTTTAAGGCCCAGTTTAAAATAATGCCTCAAAATTTTCAGAATCTAAATGCCTTTATCTGGTGTTATAATATATGTGAAAAAAAATGTAGAGATGAATAATACTGGCCAGTTTTGTTCCTGTGTATTAAAGTGGATTTAAAGGGTTGTCCAAACATAGATCCCTTTTTTAGATTCCAAGATGTCTCTCTAATGTAAGTGCTTTTACACTGGAAGCATCTTATTTATAGTAAAGATCCTAGTGTGTGTGTATATATATATATATATATATATATATATATATATAAAGGAGTGCTTAAAAATACTCAGAAAATCAAAAATGTATTTGAAAATAAATTTTGATGTTTCATTATTTGATCAGATTTTGGTAAGTGAATCAGGCCAAGAAATTTTCAGCACCTCCTTAAATATTAAAATTTAGTAGAATCAATCTTTAACTGTATATGTGAAATAAAATTTTGTAATAAAGGAAAATACTTTTGATACACTAAGCAGTTATACATTCACTTCTTTTTTCAATAATGTATGCAAATTAGAATTCTGTTCTAGTAAATGATTTTGTTACCTCAGCCCTATCCTTTATATTTTTGCATCCAATAAATTAGACTTAAATGCAAAAAGGCAAGAAAAAAAATAATAAAAAGAAATTCATTGAAATTACTATTGACACTAAAAAAAATAACTCTTTGCATTATAACTGTCAAAACATATTTTTTATTCAAATATACATATCATTAAACATATCATTAAATAACAAGTAAAAACTTAATAGTTTTACTCCTAAGGATGCCTACTTTGCTAAACACAAGTGTAATATTATATATTGTTTCATTATATATCTTTTTTTTTTTTTTGATATTTTTTATCACAATGTTGAGCCTCGTGTCCTTATGCCTTTTGAGGTGATCTGTCATGTTTATAATATGCAACCTTTTATCTGATCTTGGAAGCATACATTTCCTGTTATACACTTCATTCCAGCTATTCTTGTTGTTAGTTTAGAAAAATCCTTCTCACAGTGCCAGTATCTTGCTATAGAGCTGGTGTATATTTCTTAAACTCATGACCTTCCATGGAATGAGAATTGTTCCACAAGTATTCTTGTTTTCTAGATCAAATTCCAAAGAACACTTAAGTCATGATTTTTGGAACCTCAAATTACAGTTAGTTCTTTCTTTAATTAATGATCCCCATATATTATTAATATCTCTGCTCTATATACTGATATGAGGTTCCAGATAGAGCAGACACTCAAAGAAGACAAGACGGTACACTTACCAAACTTTTGTGATAAAAAACAACAAAGATGAGGAAATTATTCCAGATGAATCAATATCATAGTTGCAACACCTCATTAAAAAAAAATCAAACAAGGAGTCAATTCCAGTATTCTATTTTCTGTTATGTATTAGTTTCACCAGGTGATTTGCTTCCCCCTTTTCCTATTCCTTGTTTTATATAAAACCTAAATTATTAGAATTTTTTTCTTTTACACAAGAATAAAATATAAAAAGTAAACATTCAGGCATCTAATGACTACAGGGATAACAGCTTTTTATATCCTACTTCCTTAGCATGTAAGATAATTATGGGAGAGTGATTTGCTCAAGTGATAACTCACACACTCCCTCTTCTGTTAATTATTGTGATATGCCAAAGTATTTTTTCAAAATATCCGATAATGGATAGAGGACGGAGAAGTAGATTCATATTTTACCGAAGAGCATTAGATTGAAGTGAACATAAGTACCCTAAGAAAAAAATTGAAAAATTATTTTTTTCTTGCTGTTGTCTCATCAACTAACCACCATTTTGTGTATAATTTATCTCTATAATTTTATCTCTGCCAACAAAGTTGAACAAACATGAAATATTCATTTGTGTTTGTCTCCCCACAATATTTCCAGTTCTTGGTAACATTTTAATGACATTTTGTGGAAGGGTATGCCATAAAACAAGGAATGATTAAATCTAAGGGCAAATCCAGAATTTATCTATTTTTATTTTCTATTTTTTTAATATATGGTTTTTAAAATGGATTTTTTTAATCTGATATTATTTATTAATATAAATATTATTTTAGTGGGTACACATGTTTTGAGTTGCTATCCCTATTTTTGATTTTTCTTAAACATCAAAATAAATAACAACAAGCCTAAATTGAAAAGTCCTTTAATAGGAAAATTGTGCCTCCTGACAGAAATCAAACTTTTAACCCTTTCTCCAATTTGTTCTTGGGAGAAGCAAGGTTCAAATTACCTATTTGTGTTGTGTCTTCTTTATGTGTCATCCCCTCAGAATGTAGGCAATCATGGCTCTCCACAATTTCCTGTCCCTTGCCACTCTAAATAAATTTTGTTTTTTCTTTATTTCTAAACCCTGTTCCACCATCCAATTTCTCAAGCTCATCAAGTATGTTATGCATTGTTTTCTTCTGCCCTTCTTTCTCTCAATCTGTCCTGTGAGTAACAGATTTTCCAAACCCTCCTTTCTCATTATATGTCCCATAAATTTCAACTGTCTCTTCCTGATGTTAAGTATAAGTTTTCTTTTTGTTTTCATTTTCTGTAAAATCTTGTCATTGCTCACATGTTCAGTCCATGGCATCTTCAGCATTTTTCTGCAGAACCACATTTCTGTTGCTTCAAGTCTCTTCATCTTTCAGGAGACACAATTTTTTTTTTTGTAGGATTTCTCAATCTAGGCCAGTGGTTATTAATTTCACTGTTAACAACTTAAACATATGTACTCACTAAAAATAATGTTTATTGTTTATTATATATATATATATATATATATATATATAAAATGACAATAGTCCAAAATATATAAAAAATGTTGAACTTAGTTATCTCCCTTGTCTTGTAGTTATCTATAAAGAATTCAGTTTTTAGTGGGAAAGTTTTCTCAGTGATTTTTAGTTGTTTCCTATATATCTGATTATTTATGAAATGATAAAAAAGGAATTCTTTTTAAAACCATTATTGACTAATCGCAGGTAATAATTATTCCATAAAAGAATTAAAATTTTAAGTATTCATTGTGAAATAGGAAATACTTTTTGGTACATTTTGAATAGTAGAAAACATATTAATTAAAAAGGAAACTATTACTGAAAATGTTTGATAACATATGAGAAATCTAATTTTCCTACTGTCTTTTGTTGTTTCATTATCAAGTGATAAGATATTTGTCTATTATTTCATTATTATAAACATTTTAAGAAAATTTAATCCCATTAATTTTTGACTAGTTTTATATTTTTAATCTTAATTTTGTTGCTTTTTTATCAATGCTCATCTCATCTTTGCATTCTACAAATGTTAAGTAAGCTGTTGGGATTGAAAATAAAGAATGAACTTGTTTCCCTTGATCCTAGGAACATGTCTGACATCTACAATACCTTACTGATTAGCCAATGAAACTAACCAGTAGGTGTTATTCGAACATTGTTGTATTGTACAATTTTTATTATCCTGTTTTTGCTCCACATCGGACAGTCAAAGAATAATTGTAAAAGCAATAAAAGCATTGGAAAAAAAGTCGGCAAAAATAAAAGGGAAAAATGGTCAAAAATTAATAATAACAGTTTCATCTTAGAATTTGGGATAACTAGAAATTTTACTTTTAATAAAATAAATTCAATAGCTTATAATGAAAATATTAAGTTTCAAAATTATTGTTTCTCTTAATACTTATCTTTTACATACATACATACATACATATATATTAGGAAATGGATTAAGTCCTACAATTATTTAATATATTTTCTGTTTATACATTATTTTTATAGATATAATTTATTTAAGTAAATGCTCTGTTTTTAATTAAACAGTAGTAATTATATTTACTGGTCTGAATGTTCAAGAAATTTTATAGAAAATAACTGCTCTCCAACAAGAATCAAGCTTGTAAACCTTTTGGTTACCATCATATAGCTTGATGTGTCATTACCATTCATCCACAGAGAAGTGTCTGGTTAGCAAAGTCTGAATTACTTTTTATAGACACACATCTTCAACAATTTTCTTGATCAATCATTTTTGCACACAAAACATATCTTAATATAAATAATGTCAACATATTATGAAATGGAATAATGAAACATCACAATGGTTACAGGTTTGAAATTTTATAGAAAATATGTGCTCTCTGACAGGAAGTCAGGGAGCACATATTTTCTACAAAATTTCTCAAACATTCAGGCTGATAAATGTAATTAATACTGCTTATTTAAAAATTAAATAAATTATATCTATAAAAATAAAATATAAACAGAAAATATATTAAATAAATATTATATATAAATTATATCTATAAAAATAATGTATAAACATAATATATTTTTATATATATATATATATATATAGTACATATATATAAGTGTTGGTGGTAATGAAACAGTATGCGATGTATAATAACAGAACTAAAATTGATACTAATAATAAATAGACATTTGTTACAACCTTGAGTTTCATACTTCAGGTACAGATTGAAAACTAACCATTGTAAAATTTAAATATGAATACTTAGAACCTACTGTTAAGATAGTGGAGCAGTCTATTTGTTTATGGGGAAATATATACTCTACAGTTCAAAAGTTTGAAGCTACCCCCAGAATTAGCATGCAATGAACTTGACAGAAGTATGAAACCTTTTCATCCAAAAAATAAAAAAGCTCTTCTAGTGATTGAAAAAAGAATGGAATTAATTATCAAACTTTGAGAAACTTTTGGAATGAATGCCAAAAATCAAGAATAAGGGAAGATATTTTGATGAGAGCAAAATTTAATAATAAAATGATATTTTTTGGGGTTTTTGTCATAATAAAATTTCTAATAAAAAATTGTCTCACTTTTTTCTTTTTTTTTTTTTTTTAAACCATGTATAATAATTTTCTCTTACTTAAAGTACAAAACAACTACTTTTGGGGCCAATTTAAAAAATTCAAACTTTTGAACTGTAATGTATATATAGATTCAGATCAAAAAACAAATAGATTACAAAATATACACACACACACAAATAATTCACATATGCACAAATGTACACCATTACACACATAGAAAATATAAATACATGCAAACATACATTCATACATTTAGATCTATTCATAAAATATAAATGTGTGTGTATGTATATATATATATATATATATATATATATATATATATGTGTGTGTGTAACTACAACATACAGAGTATATCAAAAATACTTTTACAAACTTTGGGACCAGGTTTTCTCACACCAAGACAAGGACAAAAGTCCATATAAACAGATGTTCACAAATCCTTTGTTTTTAAGTTATTAAGTTTTACAGTAGATGGCACTGTGTTGCCATGTAGACTAGGGTACATTTGTCATTTGTGTACATTTGTGGCTAGTAGGTCTGTCTTCAACATTTAGCATGTGTAATAGTGAGTTAACTGAGAATTGTTCTGTTTAACAATGGCAGGATATTTGTGAGAAGATTTTTACATATGTCTGTGAGGCTGTATCAGATTGTGTTTCCAGACCAAATGCAGCTGAGTCATTTTGAAGGCATTTGACAGGGTTTGACATGACAGTCTTCTTTGCAAGTTGAAAGGTTATGGTATTTCTGGACAAATTTTTAATCTGATTCAGTCTTTCATATGATATCACAAAATGAATGTTGTCCTGAATGGCCACTTTTCTAAGTCTTTCTGCACTAATGCAGGTATCCCCAGTGCTCTATCCTTGGACCTACACTGTTCCAAATTTACGTCATTTCTCAACTCTGTATCTATGCTGATGATACAACTATTTACTCCTGTCTTAATAGTAAATCTAATCAGTAAGGTCAAATTAGTAGCTGATCTCAAAAATGACCTAGAATCTGCTGTTAACTGGGGTAAGGAATGGCTTGTTAATTTTAATGCTTCTAAAATGAAACTGTTCTCTATCAATCAACTGAGAGACCTCTTCCATCAGCATGGCTTATGCTAATGTCCAGGAGAGTGACCTGTTTCACTTTCTCAGGTTAACATTTCCACTGACATGAAATGGAAACACTATATTGAATCAATTTCTAAATCTGCTGCTAGGAAAGTTGTTTCACTATGTTGTGCTAGACAATTTTTCTCTCCAGACAAATTTATAAGTCTACCATTTGTCCATGTATTGAGTATTATTGCCACACCTGGTCTGATGCTCCTGCTATACATTTTAAGATTTTTGATAAAATCCAAAGAATTTGTAATGTTATTGGTCCTGACCTGGCATCTAAACTTCAGTCATTTTCCCACTGCTGTAATTTAACTTCCCTGTGCCTTTACTAAAAATATTTTCATTATAATGGTTCTGATGAGCTTTCCTCTTTGGTACCTAGACTTTATGAATTTTAAGTGCAGTACTTGATTGACAGTAAAGTTTCATTATTTTACAGTTGAAATGGCTCGATGTAATCATAAGTTCTATGCTAACAGTTTCTTCTATCACATTTCTTTCTTGCAGAACTTTTTTCTAACTTCCCAGTCAACTTTTACCTTCAAAAATTTATATGTAATGTTGTTACCTTCTGTTTTTTTAATTGTTCTTTTATTATTTTCTCTCCTTAATATTATTTTTTCACATACTCTCTAACACTCAGTAATCCCTTAGATCTTAGTGGCTTTATTGCATTGCCTGAGGTGAAATGATTAAAAACAAAAAAAAACATAAAAATCATGTATCTATATAAACAAACATACATATACACATCCATACCTTTTATAGAAATAAATATAACATACATGCATACAAACAGAACTGCACATACTTTTTTCTACATAAGTAAAGGAACTGCTTCACTATTTTAACAGTAGGTTCTAAATATTCATATTTAAATTTTACAATGGTCAGTTTTTAATCTGTGTCTGAAGATTACCTCAAGCATGAAATTCAGGTTTGTACCAAATGGCAAGTAACAAATATATTTATTATTAATATAAATTTATATTTACGTATACATACATACACACACGTGAGAAGGATGCTGAAAAGTTCTCAGTACAAATCTTGTGTGTGTTTATATATATATATATATATATATATATATATATATATATATATATATATGAATACATAAATACATGAGTTAAGTTACCAATTACCATTTTTTTAATTATAGGCTAAATGCATAATAGAAATGTTTTATTTAAAATAAAAAATTTGTGTGTTTGTGTGTAAAGAGAGTGAAAAGATGTGGATATCAGAGTATATTTTTAAAATCTTTTAACATTTGTATTAATTTTCAGATATATGAAGAAAATGTATTAAATGTTTTGAAAGTTTCATTTACTGTATTATTTTTCTGAAAAATTTACTGAATCTTTTAGATAATTCTAGTATATTTCTTTTCCACAGCCTCAGGTAAGACTTGCTGACATTTCTAATGATTATTAGATATCTAATGATTGTATGGTTTGAATGAATATTGTGCTTATTCTTTGTCTGTCTATATTGGTTTCTTAAGTTAAATTACTTTCTTTCCAGTAAGTAATGAAATAAATAATATTTAACTTGCTTTATCAATAATCATTTTACTCAAGTAATGATTTTTTTTAAAAATATTAATTTGTTAGTTTCTTAAATGATTACATTTATTAAGTTATACCTATGAAAAGTTGAAATATTGCAGCAGTAAAAAGAAAAATATTGATGATTTTATGCAGTCTAAAAGCTTTCATTTGAAATATATATATATATATAAATTCACTGTCATTTTAAAATGAAGAGAATTCCATTGCATACATATAGATGGCAATTCATTTTCATATTACACATAACATGCATATATTATATATATATATATATATATATATATATATATGAGATGTTTTAATTCAAAAACCAAACAAAGTTTGAAGTTAAAACAATTTGTGATGAGAGAAAAAAGTAAAATTATTTTTCCAGTTGAATTATTTTGAGGAAATTTGTTTCTATAGTTCAATTTGGTAAATTACATTCCACAGGTTTGTTTGCTTGATTTTGAGAATCATTAATTTTACTTCTTTATTTGCTAAGTGATAACTTGATAAGTTTGTTTCGATTTTTGAGATGTGGAATTATTAATGTATTTTGACTTATTCGATTTATTCATTTGATTGTTCTCATCTTGATTATTATAGATGTCCTGATGGACACAACATTTCAGAAACATTGCTGATTATTATAGCCTTAACATAAAAAGAATAGTATGAATAAATCAAATGAATTCTTTTGATAGTTGGAATGTTGAAAGACATCTTCATGTAATATTTCTTTAATGTATGATCCTGTTCTACTTTGAGAAAAGTCTTATTAATCATTTTTATTAAAAACCATCGCCACATGATTATAATAGAATATACAAAGTGAAAAAGCTGTGTTTCACTGAACATCTGTTGGTTTTAGCTTCTTCAGGTCATAATGAAAGACAAAATTGTATGTAAGGAAAATGCATTGAAGAGGTTTGACGATAAGAGGAGTAATAAATTAAGTTACCATATCAAATTCAACAACCAGAAAGTGTTCATAAAAAAGAAAAAAAAAAACACTTTCTGGTTTCAGTGGGCTGATTTAAAATTCAACAGACACCAATGGCTGTAGTGGTCTTTGGATCTGATCAGATAATTTAAATTATTGCTCCTCTTATTCTCAAAAATCCCAATGTATTTTCTTTACACACAGTTTTGTCTTTAATTTTTACCTGAAGAAGTTAAAATCAATAGACATTTGGTGACACACACTGGTTATAAGATTTTCTACTTTGTCCCATCCTCTACTTTTGTTTTGGATACTATTAAACATCGTACAAACACAAAGGATTATACATAATTTTATATATAAAATTTTAAAAAATAACTACCTTAGTGATAAGCCTAAGAATTGACTATTGAATTGTCTTTGTAAAGAACTGCTATACACAAAATTGTTTGGTGCAGAATTTTCTTGCACAAAACTTCTATGTCACAAATATATAAGGGGTAGTGAAAAAGTTCTTGCTCCGACACAGAAGCCCTTCCCAAAAAATTCTGATGTTTGGTCATTTGATCAGCTTTTGTGAAATGGGTTGAGCCAAGGATTTTTCAATAACCTTTTCTGTGTGTATGTATGTATATATATCTATATATATATATATATATATATATATATATATATATATATATATATATATCCAGGAGGTGACCATGATAATATTGACTTAGGGAATCAATCCCAGTCTGCTGCACCATAGAGATGTGATTGAAAACTATATCACAGATTGACCTAAGCCTGGTGAATAAAATTGAGTAGGCTAATCTGTTCAGAACTCATCAATGGTTGGGCTTGCACAAAATCACAAGTCATCATATCCCAACTACTGATCACACCAGATTATGCACTTTCTTTCAGTATAAACTGCATATTGGCTGTGTGGGTGTTGAAGAAACGCAAATGTGTCTGAGTGGGCATCTGCAACAAGGATTAGGTAGCCACCAATAAGTCTATTTAGAAATGAGCAGCCAGTGATTACCAATATTTCATATATATATATATATATATATATATATATATATATATATAGTTGGATTGATGTGAAGTTGTGACCCTGGGTTTCATGCTTTTGCAATTGCTAGGATAAATATATATAATATATTGCACATATACATATATATATATATATATATATATACTCACTACCAAAGGTTCCAATGGATCAATAGATGTAACAACGTTTTACTATTATCACTGCTTAAATGATAGTTATGGGAGAATTGTTGGCATGCCTGAAAGAAGATATTTTTTGCTAGTGAAACAGAGTGCAGGGATGTGAATTCATACCTTTCTAAAGGGTATTAGATTTGTGTGAATTAAATGTAAGCAGCCTTAGCTGAAATTTGAACTTTGTTTATAGATACTATTTTTCCATCCCAATAACTGTGTTATACTGCCCAAAATAAATACACACACACACACACACACACACACACACATATATATATATAAAGTCTGTCTCAAATGTAGCCAGCCATTTTGAATATCTTGAGAATCAGTTGTGTGGCTAAGATGTAACCTAGCAACTTCATAAACAATCTCTTACATGGCTATTCATTTGGCAGAGAGATATCATTGAGTGAGCCTACAAAATATCACATCACTTAGGTCTGTCAACCTCTGTACAGTCTAAATTTTGTTTCTTGCAATTTATGCCCATTCTCAAGGTTAAAATCAGCATTGAAACACCATGGATGAAATTAAAATGAATGGACTAAGATAGCTAATGGTGATTTGGAAAAAGGACTGGAGATTTTTTTAAAAGTGAAAGGGACAGTAGAAGTGTTAAGTCCCAAGGAGAGTACTTTTAAGGGGACAAGATGACATTACTTAAGATAGTTTTTTTGTTTTTTAATCAGTATGCTTTATCTTATTACTTTAAGCCTTATATTTAGTAGATAGACATATTTGAGTAGACACCCTTATTTTTTGAACAGTGTAAATTTACTGGTTTGTGCATTAAAGAGTCTTGTAGATATATATATCATTTTAAACATTATTTTTAGTGGATACCCCTATTTGAGTAGACACTCTGTTTATTTTAAACAATACTTTATTTTGTCTACCGGAATTAATATTTGAGAAATCTTATTATTAAAGAAAAATGCACCCTCCAGCCAGATTCAAATCTGCATTCCCCTTTGCAATAGAAACTGTCATTAGATCCAATATACTTTAACCAACTCAGCAATGAAGAGCATTATTATTAATCAAGGTTGTATACTGCCTGTAAGAACATCTTTCTCATGTAGATTCCCAAAAAGTCATAACTGCTTAGTTTTGTATCCAAAATATTTACAAACCAATTTCTCAAGAAATTATATATATATATATATATATATATATATATATATATAAATTCACATAAATACAAAAGGTCCATAAATACAATCATGTTAAATATTAACATAAATCAGATTAAGTATTTCGTTGTGGTATCTGAGTATAAGTTTAAAAATAAAATATTGTAATCAAATGACATTTCTCAAAATTTTGCCATTTTATTATCATTTGAAGTATGAGACTTTCATATATTTCTGAAATCAAAATATAATAGTCTTTAAATACAAATTCTATTAATTCTACATGACTTATACGCATAAAAATTTGTATTTATAACAAATTTTTATTTAGCTTAAAAATTAATTTCTCTAAATACATGTGTCCAGTTGAGAGCTTAAAAAGCTCCACAGTATCTGTAAATTAGTCCTTCAAGTTGTGAAAAAGGATAATTGTTTCAAATGTTGATTATTTATTTTCTTGCCTATTTTTCCTTAAGTGACTCCTGAATCAACAGGTATGTTGGATTCCTACACGTTTTCTATCAAAGAACATTTACAATTATTTCCATAAAATAATTGTAAATTTATGTAAATAAGGATAAATTTCTCAAAGATATTTTTCTTGTTTTAGTTTCTGGTTACATTTCCATTTAGTAATCAATCATATGAACTCCAATTACTCATGATTAATCACACTGGCTTTAAGATTTTCTATCATTAATCACTGTTTTTAGTTGAATCACATGAGTTAATTCATATTTTTTGGTTCTTGAATGATCACATTGACTTTCACTAATTTTGACCTCACATGTGACTAGACAGACCATGTTTTCACTCTTCATTGCTCTCTTTTTTGTTTGTTTTTGTGTGGCCACATCATTGCTTTCTATGTCTTTCATTCTGTCCTCCTTCTTGTCTAGACATATTATTACTTCCTCTTTTTTTTTTTTTTTTTTTTTTTTTGGTGGGTGGAGCCATATCATCACTTTCTGTGTTCTTCTGATTGTTTAGCCATATCACTACTCTGTCATTTTGTTTGTTTGGCCATATCACTACTCTCACTATCTTTCTTTCTGCTTTTCTGATACCATCTCTCTCTCTGATTTTAACTAGTCATCTAACATGTTTGCTGTAACACACTGTATGGGCATTTGCAATGTTTTATATAAAAACATTTGTATTATTACATTATTTTTGCCTTTTTCTTAACACGAATACTTTCACAGTTATTTCATTGCAATCTTGAATTATTTAATGAAATGTCATTCAAATTTAGAGTTTATTATTTATTATATCTTTGGAGCTCACTCATTAATGTTCTAATCTTTATTCCTCAGTTTGAATCTACTTAATTTTTTTTCATATTTTCCTATTGTTTCTTATAATTGCATAAATTTTCTACTGAATCCTGTTTTTGCTTTATTAAATGCAATTTTCAGTTAATCATGAAGATATTTATCATTGAATTATAAAAAATGTTTATGTTACCTATTGCTCACACTATGGATATTTCTTATTCAGGGTTCAAAAATTCATATTTACTATTTTCAGTCTGTTTACTTAGTTTATTTTCATATAAAATTATAATACTATCATCAAGCTATTTATATCATGGACAAAATACTTTGTGCTTGTACACAACCTTTATACAATTTATAAATTCTACATTTCTTTACATAAGTTTATTTATGTGAAAACCAGTTCTTTCATATACATACATACATACATACATATATATATATATATATATATATATATGGGATTTTATAGTTTTATTTGATTATATATTTACTTTGGACTGACTTTTGTAAAATTCAAACTTCTTAAGCCTCTCCAATTCTCCCTGGTTTTTAAATGGTTTCTTTTTATTTGATAGGAAAATGTTATTGCTAGACCATCTTTTAATTGAACAATTTCTGTCTAGTTTTTATGTGTAGAGTCTCAACTATTAAAAATAAATAGTTCATAATTAATAAAATTATGTAAAATAAACAAGCCTAACCCATACATACATACACACACAATGTAATTTTATCTCTTTTCATTAAATTGTTGTTTATTATTTTAATAATGTGTTCCAGTTTGTCTGGTACAAACCAGATGAATGAATGTTAGTCATTTAATGTTAAATTTATGTCTTTTCTATTGAGTCACAGATTGAACTTCAACATTAATTGGATTTAAATTAAGTTTATGATAAGCATTATTTTGAGCTTAAAAACTGCAAGATAAATCACAATGCCTTGCTGCAACATTGTTTTAATTTCTGTGCATATAAATGCATTTAAAAAATATACTTGAATACATATTTCTTTCTTTATACCTTTTTTGTCTCCCTTGCTTTTTTTCTTCAAAAGTCTTTATTTGTACAAAAGGACAGGCAACAGAAATGTGTTGTAAGCACAACCATACAATCTAGAGATTTTAAGATGTTAGACTGTTCTATAAAATCTCTGTTTATTTTTTGTTGTGTGTTAGTTGTAATTTTGTCATTGTTTTGTGGTTATATTGTTTGTGGTAGGCATAAAAACATTGGGTGGAAAGGCACCTGTTCTAGCAATCATAGTAGCAATAGAAGAAATAATGATTGTAGTTTTCCTACCTATTAGTGAGAGTTTTCCTTCTGACTAGTAAACATTCTGAACACAGTCAAATGTATACATGATATTAGAGAGCCAGGTAAAGTTCCATTTTGAAAAGAGGTTATGCCATTGAATAAAATAGAAATGCACCCATTGGATTTAAATTAGCTCATTTTAGTAATGCAAGATGCACAACTCCAACCACACTGAATTTTGATCAGGCAATGTTTATTTTTAAGAATTTGAACATTTTTTATTTTTATCTTGCTTATTCTTATCTTATTTATCTAACAATGATTTTGTTTTAAATTGTGAACTTTCAACATCTTCAGGTTTTGATTTTAAAGGCATGCTGTCTTATAAATTTCAAGTTGCACTATACAAGCTAACAACATTTGGTGAACCTAAAATAGTGAACCCTAAATCAAGTCAAAATAAGACATGCCTGATGCTGTATAATATTTCTGGTTTACATCTGAAAAATCATTTTTATTCAAATAATGCAAATGCATATACTGAGTTTTCCAAGTAGGATCTATTAAAAGATTTTGATCAGTTCATTTTTAGGTTAAAATTTCCCTGTAGCACATTACCATTCCTATTTTTCATAGTGGTTCATTTTAGTTTCTCATCTGACTGAAATAAGTAAACTCCATACTCCAAACCTCACTGAAGTAAGTATACTCCAAACAAGAACCCATAAATATATATATTGAATAGATGAGATTTATTAACTATAACTTACCTAAAAAAAGAAAGCTAACTCCAATCCTGTGCAAAAATGATTTATCAAAAATAAAATTCTCATAAAATCTGTAATCTTGCAGTGGTATGAATGTCACTATTGTTAAAATGAGTTGGATATCCATTTAAGGATATATAATAATTTTGATGAAGTCTTTCATGTTTTTGAATTTAAATTTAATTACAAAATTTAATTTTACTATTACATGTATTCCTTGCTGCAACCATGCACTAAAAGTATATATAGTCAGTGACATGCATAAAATCAATGATTAAATTCTTTTGCTTTGTATCACGTATCTTCACAGGTTTATATTGAGTATTCGCTTTCATTAAGTTTTGTGATTTTAAACTCTTTAAAATATTGCACCTACAAATGCATGATTTATCAAATATATATGGGCAAACATTTCGGGTTATGCACTTTTAACTATTTAAAAATTGATTGTGATGATGCACACTTTACATAATATAGCAAGGAATATCTGTACATAGAGAAATTCATTTCAGATTTTTTTTAAGCCAAAAATATTATTAACCAAATAAAAAACAATTTCATTTTCTTTTCTTTTGTTTATTTTACCAAAGGTACCTTAGTTTCTCTCACTGTAAATCAGGAGTCTCCAAAATATAGCCTGCAACAAGATATTATTTTTCTAATTGCCATATCTCATTTTTGTTCTGAATCATATTAGTTTAATGTTTATCTACCTCTCTATGGGGGGAAGATGTGATATATGGTCAGTTTACTGTGGGAGAAAAATTGCCTACTTTCTTAGATAAGTGTCATGTGGGGATCAGAACAATCTGACATTCCCTATTTTATACAATGGAAGAAATGATACCACAGGGTTGGTACCAAGACCAGGTTCACCTTTTGTTACACCACATTCTGCTTGAAGGCCAAAACGCAGAACTGTATTTGACCCTAAACCAAAAACACTGCTGAGGAGAGTTAGAGATAGTACACTAACCCCAGCCTGAAAACCAGGGAGAATTGCTCTGAATCATATAATGCTTATTACATAAAAATAGATTCAAATATAATTTATAAAACTGATTTTTTTGGGCCATAAAAATGTGTAAAATACATAATGTGGCTCTGAAGCAGCAATGTTTGGTGATTGTTGGTTTAAAATAGCAAAAGTATTTATCGAAAATCATTCTTATTCTATCAATTTGACAATCATTGATTCTAGTTTTAACGGTTTTAAATGCCAAAAACTAATTTTTTTTATGATCTTCTCTCATGTAGTCTCTCTGGATTCAGCATTATTTGTGACAAATAATTCACTCGAGATCTATTTAGTTCAATTGAAAGTCAAGCCAATTAATCATGACAGCTTCAACTCAATTCACAAGATACACAAGTCTTTATAGAGTGGGAAAACTCATTTTTATAATTAGGCACCTATCAATCAGACACAGATTCAGATTTTGTAAATGGTTAATATATGTATATAAAATATTTTTTTTACTTTTGTTTATCCAAGGCCGAAGAGCCACTCAAAGTAGAGGGTTACTGAATGAGGTTTTTGAAAATAGATAACAGATGACCTGAGATGAAGAGGTTCAGACTGTAGTGACTGGATAAGCACCCTCAAAAGGAGAATATTCCACAATATGGGGGTTCTTGGGAAGAAGCTGTCCAAATGGAACTTCCTTCTTACCAATAGAATATGTTGGGGAATCAGGATGATTCCACTCTGTATATGGCAGGTCTTAGCTGCAAAGGTCTGAGCTAAAAAATGTAGCTTGTCCGAACATTTCCCATGAAAATAGCAACACTGTAGCAAGAGACTTACAACATTTTATCTATGGGAAAGGGGTTTCAGGGTGGAAAACAGAACATTTTATACTACCATATACATGTTTAAACATGTTTTTATTTCCATTATTACTAATTCCATATAGTAGAAAACTTTATTTGTCACCCCTTTGTAGATCTAATAAATTATTTTTCTTTATGATTTAATATATGACAAATTCTTATGGTTCACATTAATATACCAATAGCTAGACAGAAAGCAAAAAGGAATAAAATTTTATATGAATTTATGAGGGGATATGTGTATTTCGATAAATAAAAGAAAATAGTGTGATTTTTTCATTAAGATTTCCAGGAAGCAAAAATTGTTTTTAAATCTACAATTAATATTATGATAGTCATTGATACATTCAATAAATAATTATGTTTTCAAAATATTAGCTCTCATAATTTCACTTTTGAAATTGCTAATAAGATCTATGCTAATAGTTTCTTTTACATTTCTTACTTGTAGACCTCTCTTCTGGTTTCTTGCTTTCTTGTCAATTACAATCTTCAAAAATTTAAGTTGTTGTTATCTGTTTCCTGGAATCCTGTTCATTTATTGTCCTTTCTGTTTTTTTACACTCTCAATAGACTCTTGTACCCTAATGGCTTTTGCTGCCTAGTTTGGGATGAAATGATAAAAAAATAACAACAATATATTTTGAAAGCAGACTTCTAGAGTGCTGAAAGAATAATACCATTTCAATAAAACTTTATAATACAAAATGACAATTTTGTCCAAAACATTTTCAATTCAATGTCTAATTATAGAAATTGTTTCATAGGTTATAAACACTTAATAATAAGCAATTGACAAGAACTGTATTTTTAAAGATTATAAGAAACAATTGAATGCAAAACCTTAAAGTTTTTAATATTTTCTTGATTCTAAAGACAGATATCAGTTCTTGTACTAAAAAAGATTTGTATAGAATTCACAGAAAATTAATTACTTTTCCACCTGTTAATTAGGTATTATTATTTTTATTAGATTAACACTGTGGAGAAAACTATTGATAAATCCCCTTTTAAAATTGGTATTTAAGCATTTTAAATTGACATTTTCAATTTGTAGCCATAAAATAAAAAAAGTTCCAGCTGCAGTGACAAAATAAATGGATATAAATTCATCAAGAACCAACTAAAATACAGAATATCTTTAAATGTTTGTGATTTGGATTTAGATAATCCATTTTCTAGATTTCCTCATTGTAGTTTTGTTTTCATCCAAATATATTGTTCTTTTGGAAAATTCCTACATTATAAAAAAGATTCTTGTTAAATTGTTGTTATAACTATAACAATCCTCCCCATTCTGTTAATAATGCTTGCATTAATTCATGATTACTAACAATTCTTTTTTCTTAGAGTTAGTACTGAAACTTGATAAAGTAATCTTTAAGTAAAAAATTATAAAATTTAGTATTTAATCAGTAATTTTTTCTCTATTGTTAACAAAATTTAGTTGGTTAGGACACAACACATGCTAAGCAAAATAATAGAGTAGTAATAAAGCTTATACCAACTTCAAATACAGTTGACACGAAAACACTACGATGATTAATGTATCATTTTTCTTGCATCACTAGAATGTCACTATGTAGTTAATCATCAAAATGAATGATAGTTTTTGCTTAATAAATCCTGTTGTAGGTTACACAAACAGCTAGTTAATGAATAAATGACATTTGACAAAAATTATCATCATCCATTCAGAGACTCTTTGAACTCTTATTCATTACAAAAGATAAAACTGTTTTCCCTTGAATTACAACATGAAAGACTTTAATAGCAATTAGATTTATTTATTGCTTGATTTTCCATAAATAAAAAAACAATTTATGCAGAAATAATATTTTTTTTTTATAGGGCACTTATCCTTTTTACTCCTCATTAGTACCATGGGGTGTTTGACCACCCAACAAAATCTTTTTCCATTATATTTAGCAACTGACAAGTTTATAATTATTCAAGTAGCTTTCTGAATACTTCTTTTGTGTGACTACTGGTTTTAGTTATAAAATTTGTGTGAATTACAAGTAGTTTTATTCGTTTAGGACTATGAAAGCATGCTATGGCTGTGATATATATATTTTTTGGAGTGATATATATTTTTTTCAGATTTTGAGAACACCTTTTAAATTGTTTTAATACCATAAGATGAATATAGTTTCATTTAGTTAGTTCCATGTGTAATTTTTCATCAATATAACTTCTTTATTTTGCCCTTATGTGTATGTACTTAATGAACAACAACAAACATTGGTTTAATATTGACCTTTTAATTCGACTTTTCAAAATAAAGCATTCTGGTTTTCATTTTTAATTTCAAGACAATATACAAGAAAATTAAGAGCTAAATGGTACATCTACAATATTTTAAATAGGGTGTTGGAAAACCTGATGGTACTAATAATGTGCTGTATTAACAGAAGGTTTAATATGTTTTAAAGCTATTTCTTGGAAAGGATTCTGTCACACATTGTCTGATCAAAGTTCCAAGTTATCACACACAACTCTCCTTCACACCCTCCCTAAATGCACTAGACCCATCACGTTATGTTCAGTGTTGTCAAATTGTAAAAAAAGTGAACACAAATCATAAAGCACTAATCATTGCATTATAAAAATTTGATTTTTTTTTTTTTTTTTTTAATTTTTTTTTTTTTTATTACATCTCCCAACCAATATTTTTACTAAACAGTGACATGTTCATTTCCCACAGCACTTCAGAGGACCTCCGAATTGGCTGGCACAGATAACAGAATAGGTATTCATTCAGTTGTGCATTTGTTTGATCTGCAGCAAATCTATGTATTCCTATCCCCATGATCTATGTCCCTCTACATCTCTCTCTTTCCTCCCACTTTCACTTTTTTCTCGTATTCCCTCCCTATTATTCATTTCGTACCTAGTATTCCTAGAATTATCTTTTGGTGTCTTGATACCTGTCTTGCTTCTCAGTGATCCTTGACCTCCTGTTAGTGTTCTCTTCTATCTTCAAAATATGGTATTTGATCTCATTTCCAAAACTTTCTATCAGTTATCTCCTTTTATAACTTCTCTATTATCGCATACTCTCTCTTTTTTTTATTTCCTCATTCAATGTATTCTCAGCAATGTTTAACCCTTGTGCCTGCAAAAAAACTGTGTTTCGAAAGGATGGTTTTTCCCATGACACCACTATTATTTTAACAACCTTCACTCCTCGGCAATGTTTATTGTTTTAAAAAGCAATGATTAAAATTTTAAGAAAACTTAAACATATGAAACTAAATTTATACATTTTTCTTTGTTCTTGAGAATTTACTACTAAAATATTAAACACTATTTATTAGATTGTTTATTGGAATGGTTGTTGTAATATAGCAACAACTCTTAAGTAAAAAGCTTATGAAGCTTTATTTGACTTGTTCAGCTTTAGTACTGAAAAACGTTTATTTTATTGTAATGGTTGATTACAAGTGAGAGGGGAGATAGGATATGTTTATTTTATTACCACATTCTCCCCCAGTATTATTCATATGGAAGAAAATCCTTCAAATAACTGGGCATCTTGTGGCTCCTTTGGGATTGTCAATATGTCTTGACCATATCAGGTCTTTCTTGTGTTTCTTTATTGGGTTCTAAGTTTGAGTACTTCAACCTGATATGCTTTCACCTATTTCAATGCTCAGACAGTTCACCTTCTGAATTAGAAGTGTTGGTAGTAGAGTCTGTTTTAGAGGTACTGACCGTTCATCAGAGCTAAGGATCATGAGGATTCTGGGCTTGAAGGCTCTAGGTAATCCTCATGAGGGGACAAGGGAGTGTTGTTATTGGAAACATTACTCAGTGTATCAGGAGCAAGCATTGCAGGTAGTTCTTGTGCAGTTAGGGTATCTGCTTCCTTTCCTGCTGAGGCCAGGTCTCTTAGAGAGACAGTGTCCTTTCTCCTGTCTGGATAGCATACTTGGGGTTTATCTCTATTAGCTCTACTCTATAAATGGTTTGTGCTTGCTCTGGGGTGAGCATGACATCTCAGTACATGGTTCTGAGTTGCAAAATCCACAATGAGAGGGAAGTACTCATAGAGCTTCATCACAGGAAGGAGAAGAACTTTCATGTGGAGTGGTATTAATTGTCGTACACAGCAATGTTCTAATAGCATATAGAGCTTCAGGGAAAAAACTTTTCCAGCAGTCTATCAAGAACCCATGGTTAGCAGCAGACAACTCTATTGACTTTTATCTTTTTCTGTTGTACCTTTCACATTGGCCATTACCCTGAGGCTTTTAAGGTGTTGTCCTACTTATGGCCACTCCTTGTTCTTGCAAGAATTGTTTGATGCAATCTGATATAAGGGGAGTCCCATGGTTGATGCAAGCAGGTAATCTGAAGATGGCAAAAAGAGAACAGAGGGCTTGAATCACAGTTGTTGATGTCATATCAGGGCAGGAAATAGCAAATGAAAAATGAAAATCCTCATTAATAATTGTAAGTAGGTACTTATTCCTCATATTCGACAGAAGTGGTCCCTTAAAATTCAGGGTAAGTCTTTCAAAACTTTGAGTGGCTTTTATAACCATTCCATTTCTAGGCTTGAACTCTGCACATATTTGGTAAGTCTACACAAATTCCTTAACGTCTTCAACTAAGAAGGGCAAGCTTCTAATTCAAACCAAGTGGAGCATTCTTGTCACACTTGGCTGGCACAATTCCTCGCATAGTTTAAGGAGATCATCTCTACAGATAATTGAGCCACACACCCTGAGAGCATATTGACCACTGCTCTCTTTGCCAGGGTGATAAGTTACGTCAAGCAAGAAGCAAGAAAGCTCCATCTTCTACCTTGCTATTTTCTTTTTTTATTTTACTTACTGTTTTAGGTTTGAGCATAAATGTAACTGACTTCTGGTCCATGATTAGCTTGAAATGGCAACCATTAGATAGTGTTGCCACTTTCTAAATGACTTGACAATAGTATATGCCTTTTTTCAACTGCCGAGTATCACTGCTCAGACTATGAGAGTTCTTGAAAAGAATGCTATGGGTCATCTCACTTATCTTAACAAGGCAGCTATAGTGCAGAGCTACATGTCAGTCTCAACTACCAGGGTCAGAAGTGTCAATCATTGCAATATTTCTTCGAATGCTCTGATGACATGAAGAGGCAAGGTGAATTTTGAAATTGCTGTTAGTGGATATACTTTTTCAGAGAATAAAGGTATCCAGTGTGTGTAATGTACAAACATTCCCAACACTCATCATAAATTACTCAGGATAGGAAAATTAAGAAATGGTCTTAGTCATTCTAGATCTGGTTTCATGTTACCTTTTCTAACAACATATCCAAGTAATTTAATAGCATTTTGCCTAATAAAACATTTATTGTAATTTAGGATTAAGTTATATTTTTCTACTGCTGCCAGAGATTCTTCATTATTATGAATGTCACTTTTGTACAGTGCTTCTTTTATTTTCAAGTGAACTAACCAGTATCCAGGTTCTTGAGACGATAATGGTGCATTAGCCATTGCTAATCTGGTATAGCACAGAAAAATTTTCCAGCAGTTTGAATTCGTGATAACTGCATCAATAAAATTTTCTGTACTACTAGTATCAACCAGTGCATCCAGAGGGAGTCCATTGTCCTTGATTTTTATAGTTTTTGATAAACAATTAAATGAAGCCAACGAGAATGTTTTTTTGTTTTTACATACTTTAAACCAGTGACCACTTTTTCTGCATGAAAAACAGTTATTGTCTTTCACTGGGCATGACAAGTGAGAATGCATTCTGCCCCCACAGAAAAAACAAGTGTGCCTCCTCAAGGCAACAATTTCTGGTGAATCAAGAGAATTCTGGGGTTGAGAGGAAACAGAAATGGGAAGAGGTCCTTTGCTCATTGCGGTCTTGTTGAATGAAAGATTCTACATTATGTTGAGCTAGTTCTAAAATTCTTGCTTAGTCATAGGATTGCTGGAGGGTAAGGTTTTCATTTCCTAGTAGAAACAGCTGAACGTTTATTGACAATAATCCATTAATGAATGCATCCCTTACTTACTATCTCTGTATGGTTTTGTTCAACTGTAACAGTTGTGAAGGTGCAATTCTTGCTAAGTTTTAACCCCCCCAAAATTTGTTGATTGTTTCTGAGGACTACTGGTGTCTTGTAGCGAACAGATGATGAGCAACCATTTTGTTTTTCTTTCTGGTATAGGTTTGTCCAGAATTCCTTTGGCTTCTTCATATGTGGTTGCATCTGAGAGAAATACTTGTAAATGCTAGCTGATATATACATTAAGTAACGTGACTTGTTGGGTGTTCCGTCACAACATTCCTCCAAGAAGTTTTCAAAGGCTTTTCACCAGTGATGGTGCTCTCTTTCAGAGAATTCATATTCATAGTTTGTTTGAGCACATGTTCTATCATTGTGAAAGAGAATGAGTTGAATAAATTGTAATATAGTAAAAACTCTAAGTAGAACCTTATGAGGTTTTATTGGACTCATTTTGCCTTAGTTCTGAAAAATGTTTATTTTATTGTGGTGGATGGTTACAAACAAGAGGGGAGATTGGATGTGCTTATTTATTTTGTTACTACAGTTGACAAAACATTGGCTAATTGCCAATCCATTTGAACTTTATAAAATGGTAAATAATAAAGATTTCATAGTTGGTTCACATATTTTTATAATTTAGTAAATGTTTATAAATTTATGAATAAAAAATTGTTTTCATATTTATTTCTTTATAAAAATTGCATTGAATTAGTTTTAATACAGCTGTATTAGTTTTTAGAATGTCGTAAATAAAAATTATTCTTGTAAATAAACAATCTAATGAATAGTGTTTAATACATTTGTTGTAAATTCTCAAGAACAAATAAATGTATAAATTCACTTTCATCATATGTTTATGTTTTATTACAGTTCTAGTCATGGCTTTTTAAAACAATAAACATTGCTGCAATGTAACAGTAGTTAAAATAATAGCAATGTTAAGGGAAAACATTTTTGACACACTGTTTTTTTTCTCTCAGACATGAAAGTTAAATATTGCTATTTTCTCTTTCTTGTTAGGTTTTCTTATTCCCCATATTTTAAAAAAAATTCTTAATGTCCCATGTAACAAATCTGTTATGATTTATCTTTTCATCACTTTCATTCCTTTCTTCACCTCTGTCAATCTCTCTTTTCATTCATTCTTCTAATTCTTTTCAGAACTTCTTTCTTTTTCTTTATATAGTCTAAATCTTACTTCTCTCTTATTATGGGTCCCTTTTATTATTTCCTTTAAAAAAATGTTTGTCCTTTAATAAGGCATATTATGATGAATTTATCTTTTTCTTTCAGTTCTTTCTAGCAGTTTACTCAAGAAATTGACAGCTTCTACTCTTGATTTATTTACTGTTCATTCTTTTCTGTGCTTCTCTTATTTCAACAATCCTTTCTCTCATTCTTTCTTTTTTTTCTCTCTCTTTTACTAATCTTAATGCTTGCTTCATCATTCACTCAGGCCTTGTATATATGGTTGACCTTATAATGCTATCTAATACTTTTGCTTGGAAATAACAATGTGATACAAAGCTTCATGTTAGATTTACCATGAAGCCATGCAAACAATGAACAGGTGTGGCCAATTGTCTAGTTTCCAATATTCAGCAGATGTAGTCAACTCTATAATAATCAGAATTATTTAGTATTGAACACTTGTAGTCAGCAGTATTGTTCTAGAATTGTTTGCTAAAATTTCTACAATATGATTATTGAATATATTAAAAATAGACACATGAATTATACAAATTAATTAATCTCAAAATGAAATATTTATAAATATAAGAATTAATGTCATGCATTACATATAAGTTACAGCCATATTTTTTTAAAAACTAATGTGTGTTCAATAATACCTGTAACATTTTAAACTAATTTTATTTATTTCATGTCTCGTAAAATCTGGAGAATCTTTTCTACGATAGGTAGAAATAGAATACAAAATAAAATTGTGAAATAGGTAATATATTTACATGATCGTTTCTAGTACAGGTTTTATTCTTTCTCTTACCTTCCCACAACAAACAAAAAATATGATACTTACAACTATGTAAGAATGTTTACTTTTGCAAGCAAACCAGTTATGAAAAGCATTAGATTACTTTTTTTCCAAGTGACTTCATTGTATTTCTTCATATAATCTTCTATAAATATTGTTTATGTTAATACATTTGTGTATTCAGTTTATGAAATATTTAATTTAAAAATGACATATGTTCCAAGTGTTATTGTGTCGTGTGACAAGAAATAATTTTTGTTTGTCATTCACAAATATGCAATTTCTATAAGTGTGCATTTTATATTTTAGATGTATTAGATTGATTAATCAAACTATAACATCGAATATGTTTATTGAATTTAATTTTATATCAAAATATAATTCTTATTTAAGATAAATTGCAAAAATCAAACTTGTACATATTGATGATGAGCAATAAAATAAAATTACACTTTTTTTTTAATCTATAATTATAATTACAAATAAAATCAAACTTATAAAGACAAATATTTGGATAAATGAAAAAGTAAGATGTGGACTACTATTGAAAAATTTTCTCAATATAACGTTTTGCTTGATTATAAAAAAATAAAATAAAATAGTGCTGCCAGTTTTAAAATTTTAAAAATCATAAAAATCTCTTAAAATAGATGTTAAGGCATATTGGGTATTGTAAAATTAAACAATGTTAAAATTAATAATTAACTTTTAAAATGGGTAAGTATTATTTAGTAATCATACTAATCTGTAGACAGAAAGTTACAGTAAAAGTTGATTTATATAGAAGTTATATATAAATAGACATGTTACTTTTGTCTAAATCAGATTCTTCCTACAGTTATCTGTTGGTATACATTGTCACCTAAGACTTAGTCAGGGTGCTGCTGCCACCACTACCACACATGTGAATTATTATTATCATCATTATTATTTATAAATAAACCAAAAATGCACGTGCATGTTTTGATATAGCGACATTCACTTATTTTATGCCAACAGCAGAATGTAACAAATCTGTGTTTAAAATTTTTTTAAAATGACACCATGCTCATTTATTTTGTTTCCTGTTTTATTTTTGTCATATCACCTGGACTAATATTTATCAATTTTCAGGAGGATTTATCTTTATTTAATAAATAAGTTTATAAATCATTGCTATTTAATTTTTTTGCTTTAAGAGTTCATTTTTTGAGTCTTTGCAGTTAATTGTTTTATTTAGATTTGTGTTTTGTTTAATCTTTCATTATAGCCAGTTTAATTTTAATTTATGCTTTAAATTCCTTTCTAGCCAGTTCCAGTACATTTACCTTAATTTTAATTTTTGTTTCCTGGCTTTGTCATATAGAATTGATATAAATCAAGGGATGTAGAAACTATGGAGATTTAAATGTGTATATAAAATTGCTTTGAACTGAAGTCCACAAATTCTGCAATCTTCAGTACTGGATAGATTAACATTAACATTCTCTAAAAAGAATAGATACAGTATAGTAAATATCTGAATTTACTTTGCAAATGTTTAAATATTTTTTTTTTATCTATATCAGTTTGTCACTTAATTATACTAGCCTCTGATCTAAATTTATAAATAAACAGGGAATTCATCCAAGTATTTCCACCAACTGCTGTCAAAAATCAATAATTTTCCATCCTTTTCTCAATGGCAAAAACAATTTGACATAATATTTTTATTTTTTTCATTACAGTTATTAAAATTATTTCAAACCAAAATTAAAAATATTTTTATACAGAGGCCCATTTAAAATCTATAGCTTTAAGTATAAATTCTTATACTAAGATCTAACAATAATCTAACAATTTGTTCTCTTAAATAATGTTTGCACTGGTTAAACTCAAAAAGATACATAGCTATAATGTTATTAACCACAATAGAACTAGAGGAAAAAGTTAAAATTTAACAGTGAAATATTTCTTTCTATACACAACAAATCTTTTAATATATTTACTACCACATGACATATGCATGTATCTTTTGATATAATGTATTTATTACTTCTGACATTTCAATCCTCATGACTGAGTGCTTACTCATCATTTTATGAAAGTCAACACCTCATGATCCAGTTTTTTTTTTTCATTCTGGTAAAGGATACAATGATGGCATATATGTCATCAAGCAACTCTAAGAAATTGCTTACCTCTCTAATAAGAAATTGTATACCTGCTATACTGACCTCACAGCAGCATATGCCCACATCAAAAGAGACTTCCTCTTCGCATCCATTAGAAATTTCTTTCCGCACTCTGAATCCACTGAATTTAATAGAGCAACTGTATCAATCTACAAAATGTTACATGTCTGACAAGGATCTCAATATTGAAACATTTCAAACTTTATCAGGAGTACGAAAAAGAGGAAATGAGAGCTTTAGTCTATTTAATCTTGTCCTAGACTATGCTCCATGCATTTACAAACACAGATGTGAAGAGATGACACTGATCATTTAATCATTTCATGCCACATCCCAAATGAATCAACTAATAGGAGACAATTCTGCTTTCTCTCTTGGGGGCTATGCTGATGACATAGATATTTATAGTTGAGATAAGAATGATCTTGAACAGAAAATAAACATCCTCTACCCAGGGCTGGTGAAAGGGTCTCTTGTCCCCACCCCCAATCTGTGATACAAGACTTCCACTCTACTACTCAATTCTCAAAAGGTAGTGTTCATATAAAATATAAATTTTATTGTAACTTAATAGAACTAATAATACAATAATGGATCATATGCAATATGAGTGAACAATAATGGATCATATGCAATATGAGTGAACAATAATGGATCATATGCAATATGAGTGAACAATAATGGATCATATGCAATATGAGTGAACAATAATGGATCAATAATGGATCAATAATGGATCATATGCAATATGAGTGAACAATAATGGATCATATGCAATATGAGTGAACAATAATGGATCATATGCAATATGAGTGAACAATAATGGATCATATGCAATATGAGTGAACAATAATGGATCATATGCAATATGTGTGAACAATTCAGCTTGAAAAATTTTAAATAAATGCAACGTTTCTAAATACAAATTAGAGATATATCATAAAAGATCATTCCTTCTTAAATCAATGATGTTTTGTGACAATTTACATCAATTTTTCTTGTTAAAGTGTTGAATAATTTAAAATATTAAACATTATGGATGAAAAAGGTGAATTTTATATGGTATTTTTTTTTTTAGACTTAGCATAAGAAAAACAAATTCACAAATTTGAACAAAAAAAAAGACCCCAAAATGACGTCAAAATTAGTGAAAATTTTTCATCCTTTAATAGTCAGTTGTGCTTAGTAAGCCCATTTGTAACATATATAAATGTAGGTAGAAAGAAGCAAAAGCTGATAGGATAGTGAGGATTACAAAGCACTGCCTGGAGCTCCCAATCAAGCTTGGGCTTTCCTCTGGTTGAGGTGTTCAGGGTAGTACACACTGACCCTGTGTCTACCAAGTGTGCCAAGAAATAAAACTTAAGATAAACCTTTCTAAAATAGAAACAGATCTGAAATTAGAATGAAAGCAGTGGTGGCACATACCCTGAATCCATCATAAAAATTCAAGATGTGAACTTAATAAATGCTAAACACTTCAAATACCTGGGTGTATGGATCAGTTATAACAAATTCAGTATAGGAGAAAAGGAAATTGAACATAGCATAGGCTGCACTAGAGGTAGTTTCACATAACACTACAAAATGTTACAGAACCAAAACATTAACCTGAAAATTTGAGTCCTGAGCTTAAATAGCCTTGTCAGACTGAGATTTTCATATGGATGTCATGCATAGCACCAAACCCATCCACAAATATCTAAACTGTCAATTTTCTCAGATCAATGATTAGAAATGAATTTGAGTGTGTGAAGCCTGTGGGTCTTGGTGAAGACCATCCTTCTTTGAACATTGTGGACTTGCATTACAGAATCACAAAGAACTGTACTAAATAACAGAAACCATATAAATTGAGGACTATCAGCAGCAGCAACAATTAAAATGGATAGCACAGGCAACTTGAAGAGAAAATAATGTCATAATCAAGATGTTGACATTCCACACTACTTCAAATAGAAAGTTAGGAAGGAAGCCTCCATCAGTACTGGAAAGAGTGATAACATTTACTGGACTTGAGAAACTTATTTTCCGGAAAAGTTGTTTCAAGAGAAATATTTTGAAAATTTCAACCAACAGTAGTACTGGCTGCTCGGTCAATGAATGCCAAATGTTTCTTTGTAGGGAAACTGCTAACATTACTATTTCCATTAGGATGTTAACATTCTGATCATAAGATCTAAGGTTTGAACCTGAAGTTTTAGTTCATAAAAAAAAAAAAAAAAAAAACACACAAATGTTATAGTTATTTTGTTAGCTTGGTTTGTAGAGCTGTTTTAGTTAATAAAAAATGATCCCAATGGATTACATGTAGAGAAATCAATGTTAGGGCCATAGATGCATATTAGTGTAATTCTTCCCATTTAATAAATTTAATTTTATTTAACAAAATGAAGCATAAATAGTCTTGTATCACAATTTCTAATGGTAACTCTAACAAAAACATTGATAGCATTATGTAAGAGTTTAAATATCCAAGGTAATAAAGAATATATTAATAAATTTAATTTTCTGTCTGAATTTCTAGGATGAGGAATTATAATTATTTACATGCAGTCTATTGTCTTCATCTTTATTACTATTATCACAATGTTTCGGCCATTGTATCCTCTGGCCTTCATCAGGTGCTTGTTGATTCAAGTAGCCTTCAGCAAATTTTAAACTGAACTTTTTATTTAATTTACCCTTTGTAGATCAAAGAAAAGTTCAGTTTGAAAATAGACATACACCAGATTTTTAAAGACCAGAGGGTACAACAGTCGAAATGTTATGATAGCAACAATAAATATAAGGTCAGCAGTCCACATATAAATGAGTTAAATTTAATTTTATTTAAGAAAATGAGACATAAGAGGTTTTATATTGCAATTTCTAATGGTAATTTTAACAATAATAGGGGTTAAAATATCTAAAGTAACAGTGAATATGTTAAAAATATCTATAAAGGAAACTAGAACAAGAGTGCATCTTAAGCACTAAGCAATACTCTCATAGGTAGGTAGAGAATATGGCAATATTTAAGTTTCATATTGGTAAAAAAAATAGTCTGTTAAAAGGACGTTTAATCTTTTGACACCATTATTACATTTGACTTCCTCTTCAATGAGGAGTCATTGGAGAAACTGCTGCGTGAAGAAAAGTAGTTTGAATCTTTAATTCAACAATTTACTCTTCTTTTTGTTATATGAAAGTGCAATATTTATTTTATAATTTATTTATTTATTTTTTGATCAGTTAATTTTATTCTACTACTAATTTTCATTTATTCGTTTTTTCTTTTGTCCATGGTGATATGAAAAAATGTATGTCATAACAACTATCAATGTCACTTTATTGTCCTTTGTGATATAGAGACAAAATATTGAATCAATTATTGATGTTATATTCTTTATTTATTCATTTATTTTCAACTGTCCTTTTTTTTATTCTTTATTGGCTAAAGCACCATTTGGCAAACTGCTTATTTTTGTCTTGTCCACTCAATTTCTTTTTTCTTTTTTATCATTGATAGACTAGTTTTCTTGTGCCTTGGATAATCTCTGTCAAATTGTATTTGGTAAAAATATTCATTTTCATGAATGGTCAATGTTTGAAGTAATTTTAAGAATATTTGACTTCATCTATAAGCAGTTCTACTCACTTATGTTAAAGCATAGATTGTTTAAATTTTTAATTTTTATATAAGGCTCAGTACACAGTTGTAAATGAAATAAAGAAAAATGTCAATTAAGAACCTTATTAATGTTCAGAGCTCTTTACATAGTAAAGTAACATCAGTCACCCCACCATCAAAAGTTATTTTTATTAATGTTGTTGATTTTAGACTAACCTATAATAAATTTGAAAAAACAGAAAACATGATATTAGATTAAGAAAAAAATAACAAGTGAAATTAGATATTTTAAATCTTTTGAGATTTAAGAAATACATATATACATTTTGCTTTAAAGAATACAATTAAGACATTTACTTAGTATATAATCTTCATTTGAAATTAGCATATAAATTGATTTTTTTAAACACAATAGAACAAAACATTTCATAAGTGGATAGAACTGTCTATTTATGACAAAATATAAAACTGCTATCTGACATAAGTTGTTGCTTTTTTTTTCTGAAAATATCTATTGATAATATTGTAATTATTATCAGAGAATGTAATTATAATGTCTATTTTAGTTTGGGTAAAGATTTTTCTTCATATTCACTTTAAACCTTGAAAGGGTATACTTTTTTTGATGTTCTAAAAGATTGTTTCCTATTGATTTGATATTTCCAAAATATAGTCATTTGTTTCTAGAATAAATATGTTTTTGGTAATTTCTTATTTATGATTACATGCATTAAAAGTGTATAATTGAAAAAATTGGGGAAAACATTATTAATTTTAAATTGATATAATGAAATTAGAATATATAAATTATTTTGAAATATTACAAAGTATAAATCATAATTATTGTATTTTAAGTTTTTTATTTAATCACTTTAAAAAATTTTAAATGCTTAATCTCTTTTTTTCTTTTTTCTAAATTTTTAATATGAAGTTTTACAGTTTTCTTTTATTTCAAAAAATAAATTTTGTTTTAACTTTGGTGTTAATTTTTTCTATATACTTCTTACTTTTACTAATGTTGACTTTACAACTTGACATATTAAATCAACCATTTACTGTTATGTAATTTTTATGTTATTTATTTCTGCTGACTCTAATCTTTGATTGAAATACTTTTTACCAAATAAAAGACTTTATGTATCACAATAACATTTTTTTTTTGTTTCAGTTCAGTATAAACTCATATGGAATATTTTTTCTAAATATCTGAAATACATGGAATATTCTTTTATGTATTAACTTTCATATGAATTAAACCTATCAATTTCAAAACTTGATTTGTAATTTTTTATCACAACTAAATACTGATTATTCATTCAAGGTTTCCTGTTAGTGATCAGGAAAACAGTAGAAATTAGAAACAAGTGAAAATAACAGTAATTATTCATAAACCATGACAAAACGGTTTACTGAAAGGATCAATGTAAAATGTATTGATTGATTCTAAAATGTATGTGAAAATATAAATTACCAAAGCTATGATAGAGATTGATGTTAATTATGAGAATCAAGCCATAAGTAGTTGATAGTAAAGAGTGAATAATTTAAACTATCAAAGCTATTGTTAACCATGCATTGTTTGAAACTAAATTCCTATTGTATCCCTTAGATAAAGTTTTTAGTGATCTCATGTCAATAAATATTAAAATTATTTAATGTTTTTCATTATTCATTAATTAAACTGATTATTTAGAGACATCCTCTAATTGAGTCATTATCATTCCAAGAATTGTTTACATATTGAATTTATTCTTTTTGAGTTTTTATTGTTAATACAAGGTTTCAGCTGGCCCATTCCCCAGTATTAAGAGTACAATCTATTAAAAAGGAAGAACTCTTTTTTTTTTTTTTTTTTTTTTACCATGGATAGTGTCTACCAATTCTCCAGTTTTATTATTGAAAACAGAAAAACATGAAGTAAGATATTTTTAAAAATGATATCAGTAGTTCAAACAGTCCTTGGAATGAAAATATTGTGACAAGTTCCAAAACATCTTTATTCCCTATTAAAGGAAAGTGTTTATAATTTTTTATCAGTAATAAAAAAAAATGATTTGAATGTTCTGTGTGCAATGTACATTCAGTAATCCACAACTTCCTATTCTTTATAAGCATATGAATTAGAATAGCACATTAAGTAAAATAATTCAGATACACTTCTTAGATATGTTTACAATTTTGCACTTTACTATTCTACTTAAAATTATTGTTTTAAATACCAAATATGTTAGTAGTTGATTTCAATCTCTAATCTACTAAACAATGCTGTTTAAACAAGCAATCTGAAACGACTCCAAAGTTATCTTAAAAAATTGAAAATTTATTTTTAAAATTCTTCTGTTTTTTTATGTATTATTTATGTCCTGGGATTTATTTATTTGCTTTCACTTGTAATCTTAGGTATATAAATTTGGATGCAACTTTTATAAAATTGAAGCTATCAAAATTAAACCAAACAAAAAAAGAATTAAGTTTTATATATAATTAAAGTTTCTATACTTTACTTACTTTTTTTATCATCTTGTGCTAGTTTATCCAAGAAATCTACATTGCAATTTTTACAGGATAACAATATTTATATCCAAATACGAAGTCTTAAAACTTTGTTGTATTCTTCAGAAGCATTTTTTTATTTTACTTCATAATGTTTGCTTAAATCAAATAAAAGAAATTTTGACTAAAATTTAATTACAGAAACTCTTTTAAGACAATACAGTCAGTTTAAAGATAAATTTCAAAATAATTTGATTATTTAATCTTGGATCATTTTATGGATCTCAACTGGTATATATGAATAGTAAATGAATAATGGACACTTGCTATTCAAAATGTAAGTTTTATTAGGAATTTCTCTGCTGTTTTATTCACAATTTATATTAAAACTAATTGAAAACTCATCTGAGGAAATAAAAGGAAAGATAATTGAATTCAGTGGTTATTTTTAATTTTAATAAGAGAACTGAGTATTTATGTGTTTTGTTTTATTCACAAAATGTAAATGAATGAATTCTTGGGAAATCATGAAATTTGTGTTTATTTCATGTTTACTGATTTCATTTTCAGGCATTGTTTTATATTTTTTTTGTCCTTTTTTGCATAAAAGACTTTCTTAAATGAGTGTCTTCTCTTCCCATTATTCTCAGGATTTCTACCAGATGGACATCAAATACCTGCAAGCAACTACAGAATTTTGCAGTTTGACTCTAAAATGTTACTTAAGCTACTATTTTAAACGTTTTTTTTTTTCTTCCTTTTTTTCTGTTTTTATTATTTTCTTCAGATGATAATGGAATTGAACTCAAATATATTCTAATGGCTTCACCAATTACAATTTTTTAAAAATAGAAATAAACTTAAAAACAAACTTTTGATTGTAACTTTTGAGATCATTTATTTTAATGAGTTAATTGTTAACTGAAGGAAAATACTTTATTTGTTACTTAAATTTATTGTTTCTATCTTCAAGTTTTGAGTCTGCCTGGAAAAAACACATTTGTCTTTTCAATAACATTCCTTAATATTGAATGCAGAATATTTCATGTAAAACTATGAAAATTATTTTAAAATATTTATATTTTGCCTGCTTTTACAAATATATAAGTTGTTTTTCATCTTGATTAACAGAGAAGAATTCTTTAAAACTCTTAAAGCAAGAAGGAATTTATATGTGAATTTTGAAACCTGCTTTTTAAAACAGATTCTTCAAGTTTATGCAGATGATATTACCTTTTGGCAACCTTTCATAATGGGAAATAAAATATTTTTTTATAATTCTCAGATTTTATTTTTAAAATGATAATAAAACATTTTTGTTTTTTACATTGAATTAAAGATGTAGGAAATTATATTCTCTGACCTATAAAAAATCATTAAGAAAATGCTGGCAGATAATTTTAACTTTAGAAAAGGAAAATGAAATTCCAATTATTTTTTTTTAATGTTAAAATATTGCAGAAACATTTTTGAGACTCTTAGAAAAAGAAAAAAAAACTTTTATGAAGCTTAATTTAATTTCTGCATAGTAAAGTTAAACCATTAATTCTGGATATTCCAAAGAATTTCTATAATTTTAATAGTGTTAATGGACATTAGTAGTGAAAAATTAAACTGTGGGTCACTAGATCTATTTATTGATGAATTAATAGTACTTATTTCAAGAGATGTGTTATCTAAGACAAACTATATGATGAAAAATCTGAAATTCACCTTAAAGCAAATATGGATCATTAATTAGTAAAAGTAATTTGTGCAAGTTGCTTAATTTTAAAGTTATATATTTTGTATTAACACTAACTTAATCTAAACTGCAGGTTTTACATTTTTCATACTTTCTCAACTTTCTTTTTATATATTGAAATTCAAGATTTCTTTGTTTTTAGCAACAATCAGAAACAAAGTTTTTCTTTTGTAAACAAGTAAAAAAGCAAAATCATTTAATTTATTGAAGCATTTTCAGCATTTTCTCTTTAGATAAGAGTTGATAATGATGTAATATTTTTAAATATTCCTATATTGAACACAAAATATGCCAAGTATAACTAATTTTAAATAAGTTATACTCATAATCACATAGAATTGGTATAATCTCTATCTATTCAAGTTAGTAAAATGTGCAAATGTATTTCATATTTCAGTGTTCATGTAAACAAAAGTATTTACAGGTTGCAGGAACAAACAGTATACATGCTAAATTATGTTTGTAAATAAATAGCATTTATATAACAATATAGTTTATATATAAACTACATTCATTTAAAACAGAAAAATTCAAAATTTTGTATCATATTTCATAGCAAATAAAAGCAAATAAATACAGGAAAAAATAATATATATGCTAAGTTTTTTAAATGAAGAAAAATTGTGATATAAGTAAATCAAAACAGTTTTTTTAATGTTTCTTTTTTCTTAATATGATAAAAATGTAACTGAGGTTGTTTATTTATTATCTATCATAACCAATTTTATATATTTATAAACAGTTTTTGTTATTCTAATTTAATTATTTAAAACTAAGATCCTGTTTTGCTATTTTTTATTCTTTTTGCTTTAATCTTGTAAAGCATTTAAAGTGTTCCTGCTTTTATGTCTCTTAATTGTGCTTATTTTTTGTCCCAAAATTTCATTTCTAATGTGTTAAGTCTTGTAATGAAATTCTTTGACAACAAATTCATTTTTCTTCATTCCTTTAATAAATCATAATCATTGCTTTATAATTGTGAACATTTAAACTTTGTTTCAGTTAAAGAATGGTTTCATTCATTGTTCTTGTTATCATTCATGACTGTTTCTCCATATTGTCAATTGCTTTAATTTGTTTTAATCTATTCTTTCAGTTCTCTCTTCTGTTACAAACATGCCCAACAAGAAGAAGGAAAAAGATAGCACAAGTCCGTCATCTCAAACAAAGAAAAGTTCAAGTATATCAAAGTAAGAAATAGCTCTTTGTTTTTTGTGACTAAAATTATACAAGTGATTCAAAGGACTAATTGTTCAAGAGCAGTGCATAGTTAGAAAAAAAAATGATTTACACACTGTGAATATACTTCCTTTTTTTTTTTTTTTTTTTTTTTTTTAATCAAACTATCCATTTTATTTTTGTAAAAAATTTTCTTCACACTACAGATTTCTTAATATATCTTTGAGATTTAAAGTTCCTTTAAATTAAATCATTTTTTAAAGTTTTCCTCCTTTGGGGATATTTTTCAATTTGTATAACAGATTTTAAAAAATAATTTATAATTTATTTTAGTTATAATTTTAATCTTGATTACTTTAAATAAAATGAACCAAATTGCATATTTAAATTATGTATTGGAGAAAGAAATTTACATTTATTCATTACTTTCTCTTTTAAAAATTATAATTTATTTTGTTATTTTTGTAAGTGCTACTATTTTAATATATATATATATATATATATATTCACTTTCCTAGTATCTTGTCAGGGAATCATATTATGGCCTTCATGGTATTTCTATGAATAATATACATCATTCTACTGTGTTTAACAGATAATCTATATAATTACTTAATTTTGGTTTGTGTATCATTCACTATCTTTCTCCACAAATCTTTCTTTTTTGCAGAATTGTTCTTACAGTTATACATAATTGCTTAAATTATTTTACCTTGTACCACAAGGTTTTATTTTACTAACCTGAAAATAACACACCTATTTGTTTTTATAACTATAGGGAATATACTTATGCTAACCATTTATCAAACATTACGGTTATCAAAACCCTATAGATTCTTATTCATGTATTTTAAATTATAATATTATATATTTTCTTACCTTGTTTTCCTTACTGTGAAAGAATGATGTGATCATGGTATCTGTTGGTCTAATTTGTGAATAGTAAAAGAATATACTTGTAGTATTATTGATAATGTTTTCATGGGATCACCAGTTATAGAATAGTTCTGTGATTTCTGTTAATGTATTATATTGTACTAAGTACAAAATATATGCAAATGACACAGAATGTTTAAGAAACAGAGTATAAAGATATTGAAATTTAATTCCATCAGAATTACGTGCAGAAAAGTATTAAACTAATGCTTATATCAATCTGCTCTAATTTATTGCCCAGGTATAGATGCAGGTGCAAGCATACCTATTTTTCTAACCTTTTGACAATATCAAAAAATTTGTTTCGTTTGGATTTAATTTTTGCTCATGAGCTTGCAATCTAATTCTACTAAATGTAGCTATTGTTTTTAGTCTATAAATTGTTTTAGATTTGTTGCTTAGAAATTACATAAAGTTGCTGAAGTCATTAAAATATAAATATTACTCATAAGATAATATAACATAAAAAAAGTACAGATAAGTATAAAAAATAGAAAAAGTATTTATCTGAAAACTGACATTTGGCGTCAGATGTATATGCATAAAATGTCTAGTCAGTTCTCTATATATTTCTATTGGTATGTGGATAAGTCATGAAGAAAAACATGTAACATTGTGATAAGAGAACTGAAAAAAGAATCCTCAATGAATAACTAGAAAAAAAGTTGTTTTTTTTTTTGTATAGTGAGCATTTCCACTGAGAATCTTCATTTTTTCAATAATTCACAATTATTTGGCTCTTCTTTAAAGTATTTAATCTATTGTTTTCTTTCCTTTTGAATAGATGTTGCTAGAATATCTAGAAGCTGATGTGTCAAATATAATTTATGAGTATGGGTCAATAATTCTATAACTCAAAATGAAATTATCTGAATTTTGGTCTTAAATTTTCAACGTATACTGTTTGATCAATACAGCTAATTGAAAAGTGTTGGATTAAATGCATTAACAATGAAGGTGATTATGTTAAAAAATGAGTATTTGTTGTGTAGAATATTTTTTATTTATCATTAGGCAGATCAAAATTCAGTTAATAACTGCAAATTTATTGATGCACCCTTGTATATCCTAATTCAACTTTAAATCTATAAATAGTAAAAACATTAAATAAAATTGTAGATTTGCTGAGATTTGATAGTTAAAATGTTATTAATGTAATCAGTCTCACCAAGTTCAAGGGAAGCAGATATAAGTGTTCCAGGGCACCTGTGTATACTTAAGTCCCCTCCCCTAATTAATATAAAATTACTATATTAGGTGACAGAATAGTCTCAAATGAAGTATCTCAAATAAGAGAACTAATTCCAACATGTTTTGCAAAAATCTAACTTTATAAAAAAAGACAAACAAAAGGCTTCTTCCCTAAATTACATGGATCCTATTGGGTGCCTTAGGCATCCTCAGTCCCTAAACTCACTACTGCTCTCATCAGCCCTGGAGGTAATGTAAAATTCTAGTTTTAAAAGATTATATGGTTTTGATTCAGCATAAATAGTACAAAGATTTCAGACTGTAAATAGAAACTATTTAGAAATGATTTCCATGTTTATAATCTTGAATCCATCTTTATTAGTTTTTATTCTTGTATTAAACAATTAAATTTTTGACTTTAAAACAACTTCTGTTGACAAAATATGAGTAGAAAATTTACTTGTCATTTTTTTTTTTAATTTCTTTTTAATGTTAAAAACAACAAATGTTAGAAGTTATTTGAGGAATCATAATCAGCTGTTAAAAATGATGTAGACTGTCTTGTGTTTGATAAACTTTATTAAAAAGTCCATCTGGATTTCTGGTAACTAGTGAAATAGAAAAATATAACTTGAATTGGTGAAAAAAGTGTAAAAAAAAAAAAAAAGTTCAGTAAAATAATTCAGTTAAATTATTTTATAACTTCCTTTTTAAAAAAAACAATTAGTAAGGTATTTTTCTTCCTAAAAGTTTTTCAGACTAGTGAATGACATTGTTGTTGTTTTTGTGTTGCCAGTGTTTTAGCTGATTTTGACTTTCTTCAGGTGCATAATTTCTTTTCTGTTTGCTATCATGTTTTGGTTTGCACTACAAAGAAAAAAGAAAGCACCTAATGGATAACATAAGGTACATCAGATCTGACACATCCCCTGGGTATTACTGAACTGGTTCTCTTTATGCCAGATAAGACAACCGCAGTGAAAAATTCATTTTCTTTCTATGTATGATCGTATGGGTGAGAAGTGCTTGGATAGCCAGATTGACTTTTAAATAAATTAGTAAGCAAAAAAAAAAAAAATAAATAAATTGGGAACTAAAAAATAACAAGCCTTTTATTAACTGACATTATCATTTCCCATAAATTTTATGAATACTAAGAAAATCTACATGCAATATTGAAGAATTTTTGGCATGCCCACATAAAAAAGTAGTGTGTCAAAAGGATGGTTTTTCTCTTGACACCACTATTATTTTAACTACGTTCACTCCTCACTATTTATTCATTAGATTGTTTATTTATACTATTTATTATATTGTTTATTGGAATAGTTAGCAAGACATCAGCTAATTGTCAACAGATTCAAACTTTATAAAATGGTAAATTGAGAATTTCCTTATAGTTGGTTTGCATATTTTAATAATTTAGTAAATGTTTATAAATTTATGAACAAAAAATTGTTTTCATATTTATTTCTTTAAAAATTGGTAAATGATTAATGTTACATTGCATTAGTTTTAATTCTATTAAATTTTAGAATGTTGTAAATATAAAATTATTCTTGTAAATAAATAATCTAATAAATAAATAGTGTTTGATATTTTTGTTGCAAATTCTCAAAGAACAAAGAAAAATGTATAAATTCTCTTTCATCATATGTTATGGTTTTATTGCAATTATAGTTATTGCTTCTTAAAACAATAAATATTACTGAGGGGTGAAGGTAGTTAAAATAATAGTGGTGTTAAGGGAAAAAATGTTCTTTTGATACACCATTTTTTTGTGGACACGAAAGTTAAACACTATCAAATTTTCAATGTTTCTTTTTAGAAAGGAAACTTAATTTATATCTAAATTTCTGGTATAAGGAGTTATTATTATTTACATTATATCCTCATCTTTGTTGTTGTTATTACACTGTTTTGGCTGTTGTGCCCTGTGGCCTCCGTCAGGTGTATATCGATCCTGGTTAACTATAGGGAATTCCAAAGTGAACCTGTCTGAATTTCTGGGGTTAGAAGTTTAGTTTGGAATTCCCTATAGGTTAGCAGGATCAATATACACCTGACAGAGGCCAGAGGGCACAATGGCTGAAACATTGTGATAACAACAACAAAGGATAATAGTCCAAATTTAAATAGTGTAAATAAAAAGCAACTTAAAATAAAATATATAGACAGTTTCTTACAGGGAAACAAACTGGCATTTTTTACATGTGCATGCCTTAATAGTTTAATTCAAATAAAACTGATTAGCAAATATATTTTTTCTGAAGTTAACTCTATATAACTGCTTCTCCACAATTAAAGTTTATCCACAATTAAAGCTAAATATATAATCACTCAGTGGACTTCCTTATTACTCTTATTTAATAAATATCAAAGCAAACCTCAATATATAATGGATCAACTGGAGATTTTAATAAACTATTTACATACTTCTTACCTTCTATAGTAATATGATGTTTAGAATGAATATGACTAAAATAATTGGTAAAAAAGAAACTAACATTTTTTTCCTTTTATAAATTAATAAGATAAACATTGCTTCATATACTGACATTTTTGTCATTTTATTTGTATTTTTTACTGTCTAACAGTTATCTACTCACATTGATAAATCTTATTTCATATTGTTTCTCCAACTAAAATGAGTGATAATATCTACCAGTTAGATGTTTTATTCTACTGAATAATCCCCAACTGTCAAGTTTATAATAACCCTTATAATACCAACATAGATAAGGTTTGACAAGCATTCACTGAAAAGTTTAATTCTTGACCAGTACTGTTTATCATGTTATACCATATATATATATATATATATATATATATATATATATATACACACACACAAAAGGAATGCTTATCTTAGCTGATGCATTTAATTCTCTGATGGACTTTATCAAGGCAAATGTAAGGATTTCATTTTGCAACAAAAGTAAAAATGTCATTATTTTTCAATTTTTTTAATTTAAGAACACTCATAAATATACATCAGGCTAACTGAAAAGTCAAGGTAAATTATGGAGGATGCTAAGTGATATAATTTAATGTCTAATAAACAAAAGTGAGTAAATGTTGATTTTTTTTTTTTTTATTTTGTAATTTAATTATTATTATTTTAGTTTTGGATTAATGTATTATATATTTTAAGTAATAGGTTATGAATTTAGTCATTTTCTTTTAATTTTATTTATAAATACTTACTGCAAAATAAAATCTTTACATTTGCTGGGATAAAGTCCATCAGAGGATAAAACACATCAATTAAGATAAGTTTTCTTTTTGTCTTTATTCATATTGTCCTTTAACAGATTTATTTTTAGTTATATCTGAAACATATATGTGTGAGTGTGTAAGGGGAAAATTTATGACAAAGTAGAACAAGTTTTTGTGTGACTTGTTTTGTCCTTTATTTTCTTCAAAAATTGTTCTTGATTATATATTATATATTGTTATGATTATATATATATATATATATATATATATATATATATATATATATATATATATATATATATATATATATATAAGGTAACAGAATAATCTCAAATAAGAGAACTAGTTCCAACATGTTTTACATAATCTAACTTTATCAAAAACAAAAAGGCTTCTTCCCTGAATTGTATGGATCTGACTGGATACCCTAGGAATCCTCAGACCCAAAGCCCACTGCTGCTCTCAACTGCTCTGAAAATAATGCAAAATACTAGTTTTAAAAGATTATATGGTTATGGTTGTCATAAGTCAGTACAAAGATTTAAGACTGTAAATCAATTCCATGTGTATAGAATATGAAGATAGATATAAAAATTCTAACAGTTTTGCATCTTAATTTGTTTCTGAATGTTGATGTTTTTGGGTACTTTTTTTAAGGATTTTATTGAGAAACTATCATTACTTTTGCAACATCTCAGTGGTTGTACATATTAGTATGTATAACTTAACACTATTTGGTGCACATATTGTGTGTATATTTCATCATCTTGAATTCAGAACAGTTAAAATTTTCCAGTCAAATATTTTAAATATTAGTATTTTTTATGCTTATATTTTGATCTCAATCTACAAGAATTTCTACAATCCAAATCCCAGAAAATTCCAAGGAAACTTTTTCCATTCATTATTGCTACATTTGTAATATGTATATATTTATGGATCTTACATGTAACTGCCAGATTTTTCTCCTTTGTGACAAATAATGGAATCCAATGATATAAAGATTCTTATAAATGTATTTAATAAAGGATCTTTGCTAATGCCTTTTATGACAGAATTAAATAATTAATGAAACACTTTTTAAATTCCTGCTTGTAAATGCATACAGAAGTAACTGAAAATTTGTTCATATTGAAAAGAAGCAATTCCATTAGTATATCATGAACTTTGATTTTGAATAACTTAATTTACATCCATGAAAATTGTTAGAGGAAAATATAAATCAACTCATGATTTTTAGGTAACCTTATTCACTTTTAATAATGTTCTATGAGTGCCACTGCCAACACATGCATCTTTAATTAACAATACCTTATCACTATTTATTTAAAGAATATATTATATTTAATAATCAATACCATAACACTATTTACTTTCAACATTTAACAAGATTATAAACTATCATCATCAAGAATCAATACTGTATTAGTGTATTTAGTTTTAGCATTTTTATAACAATTTGACAAGATACAAGCAGCATTTCTTTGAGTTTTTTTTGTTTTAAAGGAACAATCATGAAAGCTTTTTAAATTTTCAGTAACTTAAAATGCAAATTTTAAATGAATAAAAAACTTTAAAATTTATCAAAATTCAAGGTGTAAAAATGGAATTGACATGATAATAAAAAATTTTGTTTAATGACAATTGCAGCATGTATATGCAACTCTAATTACTTTACTTATATCTACTTACACAGCTTTTGTATGTGACTAACAAAACTTTATTGCCTCTTTAATAAATTCTCACCAATTTTTTTTGTCTTTTAGTTGGCCATTATCTAGAAAATATATTGATAATTTTTTTTTTCAACATACAATTTTTTTCTAGAAGTTATATGCTTATATTGGAGGTTGGTTTTCTGTGTTGCAGTTATTCCAAAATTCCAGACGACCTTGAGGAAGGTGACAATAGATTGCTGGCTAAGTCGGGGCATGCACCTCGGGGACCACGACTAGCTATGTAATTAATCTCTGCTTGCTGTTCATATTGCATCTTTTTTTTTTTTTTTTTTGCCATATTTTTTAATGATCACTTTAATTATTTAATTTTTAATCTTGAACAAAACAATGTCTCTCTTTCTTTCTCTCCTCCTCTCTTTCTCCTATATTTTTGTTTTCTTTTTTGTGTGTGCCCTTCTTTTTCAATCTTTCTGCCCCAGACCAAATCTTTCTCTTGTTGAACCTTTACTTTTTGCATTGTTCTTTGCGCATTTCTCAGACACTTGCTGTGCTCAGACTCAAAGCTCCAATATAGGTCTTGCTATTCAGAACTGCAATTTTCTTGCTTGAGATATTTGTTCACCTTTACTTTTCACCTCTTTTTGTATCTATATTTATCTCTCTCCTTTTCTTCATTCTTTATACCAAAGCCTGACTGATTGCCAAGATTGTTCCTTGGGTGTGTTGTTCATGAATTGTTATTATTACTCCCACTTTATGAATTAGTTCATTATTTCTGTCTCCTGTATGATCTATAATAATAATAATTTAAAAATAAAAAATTAATTTGTAGACGTGCCAAAGAGATGGCTGATTTATATTTTCTACTTAGTAACTTTAGCTGATTATAAAATGTTCATAATAAAAAAAAGTTTACAAACAAGTCTTAAACTTTACCCTTATAAAATTTATCTTCCATTTTTAACAATTATATCATTTCAACGAAAGGCATTTAGTAATGCTGATAACTTTAATTTGTATATTAAACAATCATTAGTACAGTTTTTATAGAGAAGAATTTTTTTTCACTTAATCTTTCTTCTGTACAAGTTAATGTTAATTGATAATATATGCAAGAAATGTCCATGTTTTTTTTTTTATGATTATGAGTGCTTTTGGCTATTTGCTTAGCCATTTTCAAAGATCCAAAACTTTAATGACTTGAAACAAATATTGTGTAATTTTTATATTAATATTCAGATTATGGTATTTATACATTTTGCCTCATGCATTAAGATTCACAAGAGAAAAAAAACATTCTTTGTCTGAGGCTTTTAATTACACTTGATACATAGAGACTGTGTGAACACAGAAATCAGCACTGTATAGTAACTAGCAGTTTCATACTTTAAACAATCATCAAACCATGTTTTTATCTTATCTACGAACACTCTGTTCCCAATATTTAGTGCTCTTCTCCTATAAATATGATAAATTCTGAACAATATGTGAGGGAGGATAAATAAGTCCGTAGCCTGACAGTTATTATTAACTGAATTTTGCTCTGAAACTTTCACTGTATAATCTTCCATCTATGTGATCTATGGAGAAGCACTAGGTTAAATAAATGGTATGTTTATAAATAAATATTTGTTGTGTAAAATAAATGCTCTTCAGCATTAGGCTACAGATTTATTGATTAAATGTAGATAGATAGACAGATATTGAAAAAA
Source organism: Acanthosepion pharaonis (assembly GCA_903632075.3). NCBI lineage: Eukaryota > Metazoa > Mollusca > Cephalopoda > Sepiida > Sepiidae > Acanthosepion > Acanthosepion pharaonis. The sequence continues at coordinate 651,768 of CAHIKZ030000439.1, forward strand.
AGAAGATGCTTATAAGAACATTATCACTGATATTTTTTTTATGCTTCTGTTGAAAAACTTTCAGCTCTTTGATCCTTTTCTATGCTTTATACCCTGTCTCTTTAGTTTAGGCTTTAGAATGTTTTAACTTGTTAGAAGAAACACCAATGCTTAATGCAAATATAGTTGGAGGTTATACAAGAAAATGTCTCCTTTTTTTTCTACTTAAAATTGTGAAACTACTTTATTCATAAAGTACAAAAATAAAAAAAATTTATATTTTTATTTCATTTACTGTTATAACTCACACGATATACTAATAGTACTGAAAAAAATCAAACAATATATTTTAGTTAATTACTTTTAAGTAAACTCTGATTATCTATAAAAGTAAAAATTGTCAAAATAAGAGGTGTACAGGTTGTGCCTAATACTAAAAAATGCTCAAATTTCATCTTGTACATTTTTGTTTTGCATCTGGTATCTTCTGATGGTCCTATCTATTCTGAAAGTTTTCATTTGCTGGTGGTTGACTTCTCATTTACCTTGCATTTTTAAAGTATCATAATTAACAATTGATGGTCATCTATTTCTGGCCTTTATTACAAGGAACAAATATCACCACTATTAAAATGCTTAAGTAAGTTTTGGGAAATGCAATTCAATATTGTTTCTTTCCCCAAATTCTCTGAGAAACTTCAGAAGCTTTGAATCCCAGTTTAAAATAATACCTCAAAAATTGACAGAATCTCACTGTGCCATTATGATATCTAAATTGAAAATTACAGCTGAATAGTATTGATAACAAAATATATACTTCAATAATACAATGGTGTCATTGATAGTATTTAAATGTGTACATGAAATGAGTTTGTTTTTTTTTTATATATTTTTTATATCTCCTAATATATGATGATTTAAAACAAGTTATCGATTTTGGCAAATATTTCACTTAAAAGATATGATTCCATCCCAATGAACTAACATTGATCAAAATAAAAAAGTAAAGATCATAGTTACTAAAAAGAACTTAACACAGTGAAAAGAGATTTAACAACATTTCTGGAACTAAAATTTGGTTCATTAAGAAATTTGACTTTGTATTGATCAGTTACTAAAAGAATGATTGGGTGGTTATTAGTTGTATTTTGAGTGCCATTTTGCTAATGTAATGAGCTTACAAAATGTAGTTTTAAGTTAATAAAGTACATAAAGAGAAATTTTCACATTTTTGCAATAATGAATAACACATACAATAAAATGTTTGTTTTATATAATTTAGTAATGTTTTCAGTAATGACTTGAGTTTTACAATAATTGTTTATTTGATTTCCTAACATCTTGTGTAGATGTGTATATTTTTTGGTATTTTGAAGAAAGAAGTTTTGCTTAATTTATCTATTTTTTGTTTCAAAATATTATTATTTCAGGTAAATTCATGTGATTTGCTTTTCTTTTCTATTTTAATGTATTATAAATGGATTAAGCTAAAATCCTGGTTTAGTTCTATAAAGCACAGTCTCCAAACAATGACCAACAGGCTACATCTGACTCACCACAAGATTTTGTCTCTTTGTAATTGTCAGATTAGAGAGGTACAAGTAATGATGATTTATTCACTAAAAGTAACAGGAATTATTTCAAATTAACAATTTTAAAAAACCTAATCAACTGGAAACTATTGATCTCAAAAGTTTTCCCTTTCTTGGGATAAGAAGATTCACCTACCAAATAAAATTTGTTAGTTTTCAGCATAGAGAATGTTGATAGCTACGAAATCTAGTTTTGGACATATAAATACTCCTTTGTGCACCTCGGGGCATTGTAATGGTTAGCAAGCTTGTCTCACTAGAACAATTACGACTGAGTAGTGAGTTCGATCCTCACTGGGTGCTTCCTACTTTTGGCCTTGTGCTACAGCATACGCTTGGAAAATCACTATAAATACTCCAGGGGTCTCCAGACAGTAACTGTCACAAGATTTTATGAAATATTAGGCTTACGTTGAAACATCAGTTCTCATATGATCACCAAAGTTAAGCAATGTCAAGCCTGGTCAGTTCCTAGATGAGTGACTGTTTGAAAATACTAGGTAATGTAAACTTGTATGTGTGGGTGGTGCAATGGATAACATCTTGGAGTTGGAAATTGGAGAGACAAGTCCCAATTTCGTTTGGGTTTGTTATATTTACTTACATGTGATTACCCTTGGGAAAGATATGAATCCACCTCTCCTCTTGCCCAGCTATGGGTTAATTAGTAGGAATTGTATCAGTAAATTTTTATTATCTCCAATGAATTCTTACAATCTAAAAATATATTCTGGTTTTAAATAACCTGCAAAAGATTGATAAGCCGTGAAAAACAAATCAATCATTCATGAAGTGTTGAAATGAGTAGCCTTACTTCCTTATCTGAAATTGATTATTTTATCAGCTTTTTCTAATTTTTGACATTTTTACTTATATATCTTTTCTCAGTGTAAGCATGGCATTGTTTCTTTGTAAATATATAAAACTCATTCATTCATTCAAATTTTTTTAACACATTGACTGTCAACCATGAGATAACTAATGAATGGCAGCTTTTATGATGTTATCTCGTGCCTGGCATTTTTTTATGCATTAATCTGTGGGTGTCAACAACAAATTTATTTGCAGTGATACTTTTAGTGTGAAAATAGACTTCAGATGAAGCTATAAATCAACTCATACAAAATCTCTTATTGCCTAAGATGTCTGTTATAAAGTGGTTGTTTGAAGTCAGATTTCATAATTGACTTCTGGCAGTCAATGTGTTAATTCACTTACAAAGCTGATCTATTTTTTTGCCAATGAAAAATATACAAAAAATATACAAAGTGACCTTTGTACTGAAAGGTTTGGAAATTGTTGCCCTAATGCTGATACTTACTAAAAGATATAAGCTTTAAATTTTTGATGTTATAGTTATTAAGTTTTGATTAATGAATACTTAAGTTCTGAGATTAACTACTGTCATTATTTCATAGATTATGTAGACTAATATTTTTATCTTTTTGTTTTGAATACAGTATGTCAACGAGTTCATTCTCCATCCTTCTTTAGGCGCATGAGGCATCCAGTGAATAGTTTTAAATACTGATTAATGTTCAACAAATGCAATTTTTTGGCAGGTGTGTTCTCCAGTCTTTCCCAGCTGTATGTGGCATACAAGGAATAATTTTAAAGAAACTTTTATCTTTATTTACATAACTAGTAATATTAGAGGTAATATTATTTGAATTTTTTAGATGAAACATTATCATTTACTAGCACAATACCTGTAAAAAATGATGAGATTATTTATGTATCATTCATCATTTCTGCCTAGGATCAAATTGTCACTCTACAGCACTTTATGTAGTATCTGTGTTTTCAGTGAAGAGTGTTATATGCACACACAAAAATTCACACATTTGTTTTATAAGTGTGGATTATTAATTTTTGATTTGTATTGTTTTCATCTTAATTTTAGTTGCTTTTATTGTGATGAATGGTTGTAGAACAGTGATCTTGGATTTCTCACTGAATTTCTGGGACAAGTTATCATTATTTACTCACAGACTATTGTCCCTATACTATTTACATTATTCGGACTATTGTCCTCATCTTTGTTGCCATATTTATCACAATGTTTCCAACCACCCGAAGAAGGCTGGAGCGTACATCAGCCTAAACGTTGTGATAAATATGGCAACAAAGATGAGGAAAATAGTTGGAATAATGTAAATAGTGTACATAATACCTCATCTCAGAAATATAGACAGATATTGTCCCTATCTTAACACAAAATTTTGGTTGTTATGCCCTCTAGCCTTCATCAAGTGTATATTGATCTGTGTAAACTACAGAGAATTCTGAACTGGCCATGTCTAGGGATATCTTGTCTAATTCTTACTTTTAGTACTGCTCAATTATTGCTTGCTCTGTTTCTACTGAATCCAAGTACACACTGCCCAGCTCAGGTATTGAACTCACAATTATGTCACCAAATACATGAACCAACACTTTAATCCACTATTGTGACATGAGACAATTCTTTATGGAGAACTTGGTACCTTAAAGACAAGTGTAGTGGAATGAAAACAATCTACTACTGTAGATTAAATAAAGAGTTCAGTTCGGAATTCCTTGTAGGTTACCCAGATCATTCTATACACCTGATGAAGGCTGGAGAGCTCAACAGCCAAAACATTGTGATAACAACAACAAAGATGAGTACAATAGTCTGTGTGTAAATCTTGGAGTTGCAATAAAAAGTAACAGAAATTAAGAGGAAAGAAATATTAATAAAAAAATTGATAGTTGACAGATTCTGATTAGAGAAAATTTGTTTTAATAATTCCAGTGTATGTTAGTATGTTCTTTTATGGGCTGTATGAAAAAAGTTGATTTTTTTACTTATAAATTTGAAAATAGAATATTTGTCAGTGCTTTATGAAAAATACTATAAAGTATGTTTAAAAAAAGAAAAGGTTGGTGAAGATACTTATCCATATAATGTGAAGTAATAATATTTAGAAGAAGAATATAAGGAAGATGTAAAATTATGCTGGGAATATCAGCTACATATCCAACAAACTATCAACAACCATGATCTTGTGACCTTTTGAAGTTTCTGGTTGAGATTTGGAGGCAACTTGTAAAATAAACAAGCAGATTCAAAACATCAAAATAATGCTTTTTCTCATTTCCAAAGAAAGATGCTCTTCTGTCTTTTTTTTTCCAAAAAATATTTATTCTTGGTAATGTACAACAATGTTGTGTACTAGCTCATTACTCTACCTTATCTTCAATCATTTCTCTTTTCTGACTTTGTTTCTTGATGCTCATTCAGTGATCCAAATTGTCTATCCCATGTCTCAGCAATAAGGTAGAATTCTTGCTCATCTGTGTTTATCATGCTGAATGGATTGAATTATATTAAAAAAAACTCTTGTATGATATATTAACTGTTGTATATTGAGGTATAATGTCTAATAGTATCTGTTCTCTCTTTGTCTGGGCTATAGCTGGTATCTCTGTTTAGTTGGCATTCATTGAAAACTTTCCTCTTCAGTTCTCATGCTGCTTTTCTGCTCCTCATGATACTGTTGAGCATTCTGAATGCTGTCCATCTTTTTGATCTTTCTGTAGCTCTGATGTCACAATCTTTTGTTGTCAGCTGATCCAGGTAGTTGAACCTTTGACTTAATTCAACTTTTACCAACTGTTATGGTTTCATATTTTAAATTTGTCCACAAATTCATTGTGCTTCACTTGGGTCTTTCCCAGATTTATGTTCAGCCCAACTAGTCTACTAGTTGCATAGATATCTCTGAGCATATTGGTGAAGAGAGGACACTGTGCTAACTAGAGTTCATATTGGACATACAAGACTAACTTATGTTCACCACCTAAGAACTGAAGATGTACCTCTATGCACCTATTGATATCATAGATTGACAGTTAAGCACATTCTGATTGAATGTAAAAGCTATATGTTTAAATATAGTAAACTACAATGTCATAAATATAAAAAAAAATTTATTTAAAGATGTTTCCCCAGGGTTTCTATAATAGGGTTTATAAAAGAAATAGTAATTTTTAAAATTTGTTTATGTATGGGTATATAAGAAAGACTGATTTAAATGGTTCAAATTGACAGATTAAACAATCTATTTAAAATGAATTGTAGCTACCAAACTGAGCCCCTCCAACTATTGGAAAAAGGGAAAAAGAAAAGTATATGTGTATATATAACATATGTATTCACCTTGGCATAAAATGACCCATCAGGGTTGATATACCATTAAATGAAATCTAACCAAACCAAACCATTAGAATATCCATTCTAATCTTCCATAGAGCTTGCATTGTGAAGGATATTATCTGTAAAAATGAGATGTGACTGATGCTTATCATCTTTGTTGATATCCTTGTCATTCCACTGTATTAATAATAATAAATACTATTTCAGTAACTTGTATTTATGTATAAATTCTAATTTTTAAGTATAATTATTGTACTTGCTTTTTTGTATTTAAACATTCATATAGCTAATAAGATTATTTTACACTTACCAATATTTTTTTTTATTTTGATACAAGGCTGCTCACCAAGTTACTTAATAAATGGTAATAGCAATGGTGACATTAGCCATCTCCATACAGGAAGCATTTGACATTCATTGACCTAACCGTTAGAATTACTACTGGTTGAAATTTATAGAATCTTTCTCTTAAAGTTTTTTCAGGAAAATAAACTTCTCAAGTCTACTGTTATCACTATTTCTAGTACTGATGGGAGTTTCCTCCCTAAACTTTTGTTTAAGGTAGTGTGGAAAGTCAAAATCTTGATTATATCATTATTTTCCCTTCTAGTTACATATGCTATTCATTTTAGCTGTTGTTGCTGTTGGAATTCTTCAAATGATGTAGTTGTCATCATTTGGTAAAGTTCTTTGTGATTTTGTACTGCCAGTCTATAGAATCTGATGAAAGATTGTGTTCTTTGAGCCCTAAAAGATTTATTTGTTTGAGATCATTTTTAATCATTGATCTGATCCATCATTCTTATTGCGTAGTGTTGTTTAATAGTTAAGTAGGTATTGGTGGTATGAATATACTATAGCCCAGAAGCAATGTCCTATTAAAACACAGGTACAATATAGGTAAATTGCTTTTTTAATTTTTTTAATCTAACATTTTTTTTTTCTAATTTTTTTTTTCTAATTTTTTTTCTGTAGTTTGTCTCTAATATATAGTAACTTGTTGATTTGCACTCATTTAAGGAATGTGTCCAACATTTTTGTACTTTTTATTATATAAAATTATTGCATTTCAATAGTCTACAATAAATATTCACCCCAGAATTTAGCACTAACCATTGAATTGCTAGTAATTTTTTTCAGTTGTATGAGAAGTTCATTTAAACACTGGTGCACATTTATTTTGTATTTTGGCTTCATAACATTTAGTATAAAATGTAGATTTAGTGCTGCTTTTAATGAAGAAGAACAATCTGTTTTAATGTAGACCTTATTTTTGTTGAATATTATATACATTCATACATACATTCATACATACATTCATACATACATACATACATACATTGTAATGTTTTTTTGTTGAGGCAGGACCAGGATTAATCTCCCAGAAAGCAAAGTGTGGCCTACCTCACAAAGGATTTGTCATAATGATTTGAGGCAAGGTTTTACAAGGCTAGATGCTCTTCCTGATGTCCAATTCAGACATTCATGATAGTCCAAGTAAACTCAGTGTTTTTATCAAGACACCAGCTCTAAGAAGGTTGCCATTCAAGACTTGAAATTCTCATCCTAGCCTTATATATTTTTATTGAATATTTACACATAATGACTTTTAAAAAAAAATCTTCTATGTGCTGTGTCCCTTCAGAACATGTGGGATCATGGCTCTACACAATTTCTTGTCCTTTTAAAGCTTTTTTTGTTTTGTTTTTTTTTCTCTCCTAATCTCTGTTCTGCCAACTGATACAAGCTACTTAGATCAAAACAGCAATTATGATAGATATTTTGGTTTTATAACAACTATTCAAAATGAATTTTCAATGCTGATCAAACACCAATGACACAGTAATAAGAATATAGTAAATATTTAAAAAAAAAAAAATAATGAACAGACATTACTTACAGAGAATTAGAATGTAACACTTTAACATAATATAACAATTTTTAATATAACATTTTTGTGGCATATACTCTCAAGGAGATGCTTTGCCAATCACTACAATCTTCAAGTCTATGATCAAACATTATCTACCCTACATATCCTCATAATTCTCCTCTTATATTCATACAACTTCATTCAGTAACCCTCTACCTTGAGTAGCTCTTGAATTTTTCATTAGGTGGACATTTAGGAAAATATATATAACTAAATGTTCACCTATTTTGCACATACTCAGTTTTGCAGAGATTATAACTACTTATCAGGAGACATGATTATAAAATCAATGGTCTAAATTGTAAATTAATACTCTATCTCTTGATATTGAGCACTACAATTACAAAGACTGCTTGTCTTAAAAACATCTCCCACAAACACTCTGACTGATCTTTTTTTTTCTTCAAAAGAAAAAGAAAAAACTTGCTCATGATAGAAATGTTGCAATATCATTTTTCAGTATATTTAATCTAGTTGTGTTATTAGTCCCTAATCAATACTAATCTATTCATTGGTAAAGCATAACTGACATAAGAGTTGTCATAAACTAAAGCATTATATAATAATTGTGCTTGTCCCTCTCTTCATTAATTCCCTAGTTCACATGACCGTTACACTCTACCAATACCTCATAAATAATGGATTATTCTGTTTTGGTTGTGTGGAACAACAAAAGACATCAGAGATGCTGCTTGGTTTCAGTGAAAAAAGATAGATAGATAAATGTGTTTAATGTCTCCTGCTAATACTTCATTATTCCATTTTTGATTGTGATAGGGGAATTTCTACAGATATTTTATTATCATAGAACTTGCCATGAGCTTATTCAGTTTACATTCATCAGAAATTTAAAATAGGAAAACCATGAAATTTTCACAGGTTAAAACTAGTTTGTAATAATTACATATTTTTACCTAAGTACTTTGTATCATTGGATCAGTAGGTATTACTATTTAACTATCCATACTTTTTGAAGTAGTTACTAATAGATATGCTTATCTCTTTTAATACACTGAATATGCAAACTAAGCATACTTTTTTTTAATAATGAATTATTGGTGAACCAAATTAAATATTTTCCAGGTATTTAATTCAAAACATATTTTATACTAGTTTAAAAGTTCAACAATAATTCTTCTACTGCCACTTAATTTAAAGACAGTTTGATGTACATAGAGCCCTACTTTCCATACAATTATTTTTATTTCATGAATTTCGCAATTAATTTCAATTATTTCCAAATTTATTTTCAAACTATAAATGTTGTTATCAGATAAAAAAAAAATTGTTGAAAAAAATTACGTAAAAAAAAATCACCAAAAATAACCGTAGTAATGAAAACTTGGGAATCCAAAATTTCAGGATTGCATGTCCAGATCCAGTCTGGAATGTTTTTAATTTGCTCACAGAGTTGGCCTGATTCCAAAATGATATGTTGGGCTATGAGCCTCTAGGAGTAAAGTTGAAAAAGTGTGACATTGACACACTGACATTTGCATTTATTATAGAGTAGAACACATTTAATAATTTCCTATACTATTTTCATATGGCTTGTAATTGATGATAAATTTTAAACTTGGTTTCTTAATAAAAGTTAAATTAAAATTGATGTCATTTATCAATTTTGATGAATGCTAATATCTTAAATATTAAATCTGGTTGACACTGTCATCCTATAGATTTAATGGGATTGAAATAAAAGCACATCTTTACTGGTGTAAGAAGAAAATATATAGCTTCATAGCAAAAATCATGCTTTTGTTTATTTTACTGAGTTTGTCAACAAGAAAATTTTGTAAGAAATGAGTGCTGAACTGCTATGCAGTATAAATCCTTCTAAAGGGTAGTGAATGCTGGACATTTTTCTCACAGATGAAGAGAAGTCTTGAGGCAACAGAAATGTGGTTCTATAAAAGGATGCTGAGAATGCCATTGGGTGGGGGCATATATAAACACCAAGGATTTTTTAAGGAAAATTGTAACAAAAAATGAAGTTTTTTAGAATCAGATAGGGTTGAAATTTCTAAGGTATATAATGAAGATTTGTAGAATTTAACAAGATATACTGAAAGCAATAAAATTACAAGGAAATGGTAAGTAACTTAGGTAATGAGCATGTGTAAATGAATGGCAGAACAAAGACTGGGAGAGATAGTAAGTGGACAAATATTGCTTAGAGTTACAAAGGAATGGAAGTTATGGAGTGCCATAATTGCCTATGTATTAAAATTCATAAGATAGTTTGTTAGGGTAAAAACATAGTCATAAGAAATAGTTATAAATTTGAATGATGGGCAGGAAAAAATCATAGAGAAAATGGGTAATAGTTTTAATGGACACACAGGTAGTATAATCGTTATCAGTGCAGAAAGTGAAATTGGCAACTTACGTTCAAATTCCCACCTAATCTGTTGCATTTATTCTCATGTAATATCCTTTTGAAGGGCTAAAGAAGTGATAGATTTTTATCTATTAATCCAACAATTTTTATTATTTAAACATTATTTTTAGTGGATACCCATATTTTAGTAGACAATCTGTTTATTTATTAAACAGTATATTTATTTATTTTCGTCTACTGGCCTGAATATACAAGAAATCTTATTAAAGAAAAATATGCACTCTCTGGCAGGATTCAAACCTGTATCCCTCTAGGGAGGGGAAACTGTTGTTAGATCCACCATGCTTTTAAGGCACTATTCAAATTTGTTTGATCATCGACTCATTTTGTGGCCTAAATCATGTCAGATCAAACAAAGTTTCCCCTCTTCAGGAGAACACAGGTTTGAATCTTGTTGGAGAGCACATATTTTTCTTTAATAAGATTTCTCAAATATCCAGACTGGTAGACCAAAATAAATAAATATACTGTTTAATACATAAACAGAGTTTCTACTCAAATATGGGTATCCACTAAAAATTACATTTAAGTAAATAAAGGCATAAATATATCTTCACAACAAACCAACAAAGCTTGGTTGATTGGGATCTTTTAGCTTTGGATGGCAGCCAATTTTTTGTTGAGCAAGAAATCACCAATCAGTGGGTAGTGCCTTACAATACATATTTGCTGTAATAATTCAATTGTCATATCAGTGTTGAAATCCGCTCATCAATTCATTCAATCAAGTATTACATCAAATACATATCAAAGGGGTCAGATCAAGCTGTTTTTGTACAAAACCCCTACAGAAAATTTTTTCCCTTTGATCTAAATTAAATTTAAATTTGAACAAGGGAATGACTCTTATCCAAAATATAAAAGGAGAAAGTCAGAAGATGGAGGTCACATTGGCAAGATGATTGAGTAATATTGAAATGCATCATTTTTCTCCACAAATTATAACTATGATTTAAAATCAATCATTTTTTTGTTACAAAAAAATGTGTGACATGCAGCAAGGCACGGTTAATTTGGATAGTAATATGTATAAAAATTATATTTGATTTAGAATATTGAAATAAATGATATTTTAATAAACTAAATATTTTTGATAAATTTTACTTAATTTATGATAATTAAATCTTAATACACTAGTTTATTAAAATAATATTTACTTTTAAATATTACTTGTTTTATTAAAACTATTTCCTATTTTAAATAAAAATATTATTTTTTTATACTCAAAAGTGAACAATATGACTTTTTACTATGATTTTCCTACCATTACAGTTAAACCAGTTTACTTAATTTTCACTGAATATTGATTCATTTTCTATGGCTTATCAACCCTTTGCTGGTTATTTAAAGCCAGAAAATATTTTTAGATTGTAAGAATTTTTTTTTCTGAGGTAATAATGGTTTAATGTTACAAGTCTAATTAATTAATCCATAGTTGGTGGGGGAGAAAAGGTGGATTCATACCTTTCCAAAAGGTATTTGCATGCAAGTAAATATAATGAACCCAATGGGAATTGGAACTCTGTTCTCCAATTAACAATTCCAAGCTATTATCCATTACACCACCCACACATCCAAGCTTACAGCACCTGGTATTCCCAAGTGGTCATCCATCTAGGTACTGACCAGGCATAGCATTGCTTAACTTCAGTGATCATATGGGGACCATTGTTCACTGAAATATTATCACTTTCTTGATTTAGATAATATATATTGACTAAAGCCAATGTTACATTTTTATATAATAATGTCTAAATTTAAATTTTCTATTACAGTCTATTTTGTTTTAAGTTTTAAAGTAAAAAGAATTTTCTTGCCTTCATATTTTCCAATAATTTTTATGATTCTTTCTAAAATAGTTTGATAGATTTTTTTTCTTTGATCTGCTCCATATAAAATTATATGGATGTGCAGGTGGTGTAATGGATAACAGCTCAGAATGTGAAACTGGTGAGCCAAGTTCAAATTCACTCCCATGCCAATAATCTTGGGAAATGTATAAATTCATCTCTTCTCTCCTACCAAGGTATGGGTAAATAGCAGGACAAACTGGTACCTATCATCTTGGTTGGTAACCATTCTAGGAGAAGGAAAACTCTAAATTCAAACCAGCCTGGAAAAGGTTACACTACATCAGCATATGTGGTGCTCCTATGACTCTAATGGGTTATGGGACTCATGATCATGCATATAATATGGCTAAACCAAAAGCATTTTTTAAACCTGTCACACTATCAGTACACTTTCTAATCATACCAATAAAAATCTGTTTAAATAAATGAAGATAAGCCTGAGTAATTTTTTCAAATATTAAACATTATTAAAAATTTGTAAGAAATTCATAAAGTTGGATTGTTTGATGTAAGTTTTTTTTTTTTTTTTAAAAATACACATTTACTTTTAAAAAATACCTTACTTCTATTCTGTACAACTTATCATATTTAAATAACAAAAGAAAACCTATGAATGTATATGAAAATACAACAAAGTAATAAATAATTAAATCCCACAGGTACATACTTAACTGTTTTTTTTAATAGTTTATCCATTTTCTTCATAGAACAATGAGTGGATTTCTTGAGAAACTTTATAGCGTCTTATATCACCAGGACAGTGCATCTTGGTTTTGCTGTATTTTAAGTTTTCATATCCATTTCTAAATACTGACAAGGATTATTCTCTGACATTTTTAAACAAAAAGTTTTCATTATTGAACATTTTTCTAAACATTGTCCAACCTTTAAAGTTTTATCATAAAGGCAGAAATGTATAGATGTTCAGGTTTCCTATTTGACTTTAAACATTGTTTAAATACAGGAATAAAAGTTGTTTCTAAAATTGTATATTATTTTCTGAACAATATAATAGTTAAATTCCACAGGTACATATTTAAGTGATAGTTTATTCATTCTCTTCATGGAACAATGAGTTGATTTCATGAGAAATGTATAATGTTTTTTTTGTCACTACAAATCTGCATCTTGTTTTAACTGTATTTTAAGCTTTCATATCCACTTCTAAATACTGACAAGGATTATTCTCTGACATTTTTAAACAAAAAGTTTTCATTATTGAACATTTTTAAAATTATCTTCATATTTATTTATTTCCTATTGAGATGTAAAAGAAAAAATACAAAGCAACATCTAAAGACTACTGGATGCAACTTAATCCTAACAAAAGAGCAAGAAAGATGATAATAATAGCATTTTTAAAATGTGTAGAATACTGATTAGGACTATACTATTTACATTATTTGGACTATTGTCCTCAGTTTTGTTACCATATTTATCATAACATTTTGGCCATTGTACACTCTGGCCTTCTTCAGGTGGTTGGAATTTCGAACTGAACCCTTTATTTCGCTCGCTGTTATCTCCTGTTAATTCACCTCTCCACTGAACTCACAACTCTTTGGATCCTTTCACTGGATCTAACCAATGCCTTTATCCACTGTGCTATGTGTCCTTAAGGACATCTGTGTATGAATTTCTGGGACTTATAAACTTAATGTCTTCAGCACCATTTTTTACCAGTGCTCATATTGCAATTTTTGTTGTTATCATATCATGTTTTTACCAGAGCTCATATTGCAATTTTTGTTGTTATTATTGCTTTTATCTGGCACTCCTTATTACTGGTTCCCAAATTGTATTCATTTTTATGATTGGTCAGCTCAGGAGATTTTTGTGGTCTAGCATATGTACTGATTCCTTAACTTCACCAATTTTCCAATGATGTTCTTTGTCTATAATTTCAACCTGATCCCACAGAGATCCAGTGACAGGACCCAAAGAGTTGTGAGTTCAATACCTGGTTAAGGCAGTGGAGAACTTGGAGAGGTTTATTAACAGGAGATAACTGATAACTGCCATCCATTAGACATGGCACATGTCTCATGACTTTCAGCATGCTGAGTTCAAATTCTGGCTAACACTGTTATGTTCACTTAGCACTAATACCCTTAGGAAAGGTGTGAATCTATATTCTCCCTCATCTTAGCTATAGTTAAAATAGTAAAACAAGACTAGGTTCTCTAGCTTTGGTAGGGCAACCAGTTTAGAAGGACAACTCTGAATTCAAAACCATAGAGAAGACAACAAAAAAGTCAGTCCAAGAACAGTTATGGTGATTCACAGTTTACAGATATAAAGAATGGTTGGTTGTGGTAAGCCTTGGTCGTTTATATCCTGAAGGGACATTTTGTTTTTGGTTTTTAATCCTTCAAGATGATTCTTAAAAATTATTTTATTGTCTAAATGAGTTGATAAAATGTTTTTACTTTCTGTTAATTTATATTTCATTTATTCATTTTTTTTTTTTTTAACATTTATTTTATATTAATTATTTAACTGCCTGATATTTCTAAATCTCCAAAATTCTGCAAGGAGACATTTTGTTTCTGTTATGACATTTTTCTTTCTCACTGCATTCAAACTCTAAAACTCTGCTTGAATAGTATGGTGTTTATTCTTTCATTTCATGTATATTTCACATACCAAAATTTTTTTTTTTTTTTTTTTTTTAGTTTCACAGTCTTCACTGCTGTCATATTTCATGCATGCTTATACACCTGAACACAAAAATGAGATCACTTTCTTGAGCATCTTGACTACAACATATCACCTGTAAAATAAAGTCAAGTTCTTACTGATTTAACATTTTAAGCAACTTTGGCATTATGCCTTCCTTATTATCTTTATGAGATAGATGAAATCTTTTCAGAAATAGTTTGCCAATTTTAAATTGTTATGGTTATCTTACCTGTTTTAAATTTGATATAGAGATTATTATGCCTGTTTTCTTTTCTATATGTTTTCTTCATGATAAAATCTAAATATTTGATTAATATGCAGCAAAAATAATCTGCAGTACTGGACATATTCTAAAGGTTTTATTTTCATATAGAATGGAGGCAAACAAAACATGGTTGATGGCATGGCCGTTTAAATGAATCATATTTTTACTTTTTTTTTCATTATATGTCACAAATATCTATAAATTGTTTTTATTTGTTTAATAATGTATATTTTTACTCTGATATAAGTTTTCTGCTGCTGATAAGTACCAGATATACTCAAATGTAGTGTGAGCTTTTATGATCAGTGTTTTAAGCAAAAAATAGGGGGTCACACTATACACAGGTAATATTTTTTTTTTTTTTGAAGATGTTAAAAATCATGCATTTTCAGTAACTGGTTGCACTATACACATGTAACTGTTTTCTATAGTGGTTAAAATTCATGCAAAAAAATTTAGGGATCACATTATACTTGAAGTTGGTTTATACACAAGTATATACGGTAGTAGGTTTAAAGAAAAATTGAAATTGGAAAAATTTTATGTCTTGAAATATCAATAAGTTTTTTTTTTACATTTCATAATTTATCATCATTGAGAACCCTTGAGTATGGAAATAGTTAAAATGATTATTTGTTTCTGTAAATAGTAATTCATTTTTGAGAGGAATTCTTAAAGAAGGATAAAATTTGTAATAAAATACTCTAACATTGGAATGGTTTGTAGTAATAATTTCTTTCACTGTTAGTTTTCACTTTCTTGTTTTGTATTTCTTCTTATTTTTGTTACTTTTAGTCATAATTTTTCTGTTGTCATTGTTCTTCAAATGTTAAATAAGCAGCATGTATCAAGAATTCAAATCTCAAAAGAGATGTTTTTTTCCTAAGTTTCTTTTGAGATCTGAATTCTTATCCGTTAAAGCTTGTTTTAGCATGACAATATGTTACTGATTAGGCTATGAAGGCTTCACCAGCAGGTGCCAATATGAAAAAAAATAATTTGAATGCTTGTTTAAGCTTTAATAAAATTTATGCCCAAATTCAAGGGCTTTTCATAAAACTATTTGGAAGTCAGTTGAAGAATTCCATATGTTAGATGTAAGATAAAAAAAATTGAAATTAATTTATTTTGAATGTTTAAATATGACTGCATGAAAGTCAGTCTTCATTGCTTTGGAATTTATAGTGTTGCAGTTACATAGAATGTATTTTATATTTTAGGTATATTTGTATGCATATACACAAGGTGTCCCAATATAAGTCTATTGACAAATTTGACTTTGTCCAAATTTATATTGACTCTTATCATTGTCCTTGAGTCTATGATATGAAACAAAAGTTTAATTTTTTTTTATATAGCTATTATAAATAAATCTGGTAATATTGTTTATTTGAAATAGAGAAATAATTTCTTTTATTGAAAATAGTAAGAACCTAGTAGTAGTGTGTGTCTTCATAATAGAAGTCGTTAGCAAAAGAATTTTCTTTTATGATTACGAGAAATATAATGATGAATACTTTTCATAGTAAATTAGAATTATTTAAATCTTCTTTGTTTAAAAAAGAAAGAAAGAAAAGAAGGATGTTAATATAATTAAATTTAATGTTCTTTATGTTGATGAAGTCATTACCAATCAAATATTGTCTATTCAGTGAAATGATTTTCATGTAGCGAAATCTACTTTTGTAATTTCCAGGTTTTGCTTCTTTTATTTTTAAATTTACAATTGATTGCTATTACATAATATGGCACTATTTAAATGGAGTGGCCCATTCATAAAAAAAAATGGAGTGGTCCATTCATAAAAAAAAAATAGGGAACATTTTTTTGGGAGATAATTTTTAAAGATTAGCATTCTTTAGACTTTTCTTAGGCCATGACATTTGTCAGAAAAAAAGATACTGTTTTTATCATCATTTTATTAATTAGTGTACATAGTTTACTTAAAAATGTATATATCCATTTGTTTGTTATTTAAGAGAAACCTTTTTTAGCTCCTATCTCAAAAAATATGCAAAACAATTAAGACCAATAATTCTGTAAAAGTCAGGAATCAGTTTGGCACTATATTGATATAATAAACAGGATCCCACTTCTAAATTGATAAGAGAAAAAAAAATCAGTATTATTCAATTTTGTCAAGTGTTGCAACTTAAGGAAATGCTGACTACAAAAATTATTTCAAAAAAATATTTACATATTTTTTTACAAGTAGACCAGTCTATTAAAATAGTGCCCATAATACTTAGATATTCCAAATTCTTAGAGATTATCAGTCAGTGCTTTTACTAAGAAATGCACATTACTGAAAAACAATGTTCATCTTATCTATTCCCACTCTGAGTTTCAAGGAGATAGTATTCACTCATTAGGAAGATTGATAGTAAAACTGAATTTATTTGCAGAAAGAGTATAATTTTATTACCAGAAAGAAAAATTTGTTTTTTGTAAATTTATTAAATTTTATTATCAAGCTTCCTGACTAGTGGGTGTTGTGTCTGTGAACTCAAAGTAGGAACAGATAAGTTGAACATTTCATTTCATTTTATTTGTTACTATTAATGCTCTATATTTTAATATTGAGTGGTTAAGTTACAAAGACTTCTTGCCTTAAAAACATTATCTTCCAGAAATATCCTGGTCAACAGTTTTTTTGTGACAAAACACTATCATATATATATATATATATATATATATATATATATATATATATATATATATATATAATAGGTTGAAATTGTTTTTTTTAGTTTTTACCAAATACTCTATTTTAATTGCATTATATATAAATAATTGTAAAGAATAATTACATTAATATGACCAGAAGCTTCTAATGAATGTAATCTTTTTGAAACATATATTTTGTTAGTTAATTTTTTACAGTTGCAATCTTAAAGGTGAAAAAACAATGCTTCAAAATGTATATTATGTTCAAGAATTAAAAATAAATGCACTTTATTGAATGGAGAAAAAAGAAATATTAAGGAGGAAGCACTGGAAAAAATA
This sequence comes from Acanthosepion pharaonis, assembly GCA_903632075.3. Taxonomy (NCBI): domain Eukaryota; kingdom Metazoa; phylum Mollusca; class Cephalopoda; order Sepiida; family Sepiidae; genus Acanthosepion; species Acanthosepion pharaonis. The sequence goes on from CAHIKZ030000439.1 coordinate 669,659, forward strand.
ATCTTTAAAATGCAAAATATATTTTGTATTTTACAGATTATTTTTCCTAAGCCTACAGGGATATAAAATTAATAACAAAAAATATCTGTTAATAATACAAGTTGTTCATGACATAATAATAATTTACAGATATTTTTGTCCTATTCCTAAAAAAATTTGTCTTTAAAAATACATTGGATCTAAAGAGTAGGGCTTATTGAAGGTTTAATGTACCTATATGAAAAATGTAAAATTATTTGTGCAAAATTTAAAACAAGAATTATAAGAAGTTATTTTTTTTTCTTCTTTTTATATTCATTAGCAAGATTTTATTTTTGATTTTGCAGGATTCTCAATAACATTGACATGGGTGGGGATGTACTAAGGTGTTCATCCAGATAAAATCAAAATTTGGATGTGAAAATGTATTTATTTTATAGCATACACAAATTGAATATTTAAAATTAAATAATGGTAATGGAGAAATATTTTCATGGTGTATATTTAAAAAGTAGGTTTTAAAGTTGTTTAAGAATCACTAATTAAAACAACATTTTTATTTAAAATATTATTTACATCTCTTGTTATAAATATGCTACAGCAATCAGTGTTTGCTAAAGTAATGAGATATATTGTGAGTAGAATAACCCATGAAATACATTTTAATATATAGTAATTATGTATAAAGACTTTTTTTGATATTTAATAATAAAACACTTTAATTCATTATAAATATGCAAAAAAGACATGAAGGAAGCATAACAGTTATCAGCATTGTAAAGAGAATTGGTGAACCAAGTTCAAGTTCCTGCCTAGTGTGTTGCGTTCACTTTCACACTAATGCCATTAGGAAAGTCATGAATTTATTTCTTCTCCTCCTAGCTATGAATTAAATAGCAAAGTATACGGGGTTCACTAGCCTTTGATAGTGGCTAGTTTATGGGAACAGCTCTGAATCCAGAACCATAGAGAAAGCAACAGGAAAACATTTGAATATCATATCAAAAAAGTCATATCACTTCACAGATAAAAAAAACTCTGTGAAAAGCCACGATCACTTGCATAGTGAAAAGGTATGGCATTAAAAAAAACTATTAAGAAAGACTAGAGAATTTTCATGAATGCCATTTTAAGTTTTTGTACTTAAGAAATTTGAATTTTAAGCATCCTAGTAAAAATTAATTTTTCATTGATCAGAAAGAAATATCTCTAGGCCACATTTTTGTTTCAAATATTATAAGTGACAATTTTTGTTTTGTTTTTAGTTCATAGCCAGTAACTGTAATTGTGTTAATCATATCTTAATTCTTTACTTTTCAGGAAATTACCTTCACTGTGGCAAAACGTTAAAATGCAGTAAGAGTTTAAGAATCTTCTGTGTTGCTTTAAAAATGTCTCATCTCCAAATACTTTCTAAAAATCTTAATTATATTTTCTCTGCTGGTTTTCCTGTATCCTTGCTTTTTATATATAAATATGTGTATAAAATTAGAAAACCTCTCAAAATTATAAATTCAAAGAATTTTTTTCCTATGAGATTTCATTGGCAACAATAATCCTTTCTATTGAAATAATTTGATTTGTTACTTCACTGTTTTTATAAGGTACATAAAAAAACAAATGAATTGCAATTTATATTAGCACTTTATAATTTCCTACTTTGTAAAAATTATGAAATACATTTAGCCTGTTTTGTGTTTATTTTTTTTATTTAATCATTTCACCCCAAACAAAGCAGTAAAGCACCTAAGACACAAGGGGTTACTGAGTGTGAAAGAATACAAAAAAAGAGAAACATTATTAAGGAGTGAGAACAATAGAAGAGCAATCAAGAAAACAATAGATAACAATTGACATTGCACTTAAATTTTTGAAGATCAAAGTTGATTGGAAAGCATGAAGCCGGAAGAGAATTCAACAAACAAGATATGCAAAAAAAAAAAGAACTTTGTATTTTATAGCTTTTATTTTTATAAATTTCTCTTATCTTAATAAACTGATCATTCCCGAAATATTAAGTAAATTATATTTGAAAAGTTATTAACATTCCCTTTTATAACTGGAAGTATAATACTATTCCAATATTAAAAAATATACAAACTCACTAAGTATTATTACTTTACTTATTTCTATTTACACTGAAAATGTTAAAAACCTATGAAGTATTGTTAAAATAAAGAATTTAAAAAAATATTGAATATTTTGAATAAATATGAGATTAGGATGACAGTCCCTAATTCAAATTAAGTATAATATGAATAAATTCAGGTGCAGATCAATTTTAGCACAAATGTTAAAAAAATGATATTGTTATCAGTTTTTGGTTACAGTTGATTATTACATAGTATAATATAAAATAAATTATCTATTTATTTGGATACCTAAATTTGGAAATATAAGCTATTACAGAAACTGAATTTTGCATGTATCATGAAATTTGTAAATACATCACAGTATAAATAATATACTGAATCATAATTAAGGTACATTTATATACTGTCCTTGATAGCATATAAGATGTCACTCAGCCTTGACAGAGTTCAAAAATGCTTATGCAGCCTTTTGTAATAAATTATTCTCGACCTTTATCCCACAGATAAAATATTGCCAGCCTTTCACTAGTATATCACTATTACTATGGGTATTTTTCAGTGCACCCACATGGTAAATGAATGTGACACAAATTCAGTTTAAAGTGGATTTACTGGCAATACTGTAGAAAATTTGCTCAATCCTCCTTGCCACTTTCCTTTTTGGGGATCCCTCAGGTGCCACATAATGACCCCAGTCCCCTCCTGAAAGGGAGGCACTGCCTGGGGAATGGTCCCCTGGAGCTTGAGCTTATTATTTGAAACTTTCCCAATGAAATTGCTATATGTTTAGAGTTACATTTCTTATTCCACTGAGCAAGTGGTATGAGTTACCTTCCTTAGTTTCACCAGCTTGGATCTTCACAGCTAAGATCCACCATGCTCTGTTCACAGTGGCAAACTGTTCCCATCCTTTTTTGTGTTCCTTTGATAAAAAGCAAGTTCCACTCAGACAGCTTCTTCTTCCCCAGAACTGTTACTTTGTGGAACAAATTCCCGAGAGAATGCTTCCCTGACAACTACAATCTTTGTCTCTTTAAGTCCAGGGTCAACCAATATCCATCCTACTCATCCTCATAATACTCTTACTATGCCCTTCCTCACCTCCATCAGTAACCCTCTATCTTAACTTGCCCTTGAGTCTTGTATTGGGTGAACTATCCATAAATAAAATTAAACAAAAATATCTCCTGGGTCTTATATCTAAAGTTAAAATAAGCTGTTTATGAAGATAAAATGTTCAATATGTCACTGTCACACTGACATTGATATTACACCAAACCTACTTCTCCTACTGCAATGAGGGAGGTGCTGCTGCAAGGTTGAAATCCCCAGTACTGGGTGATTTCTCCTATCTAAAATGAGGAGAAACATTTATTCCACTTCTGGTCCAAAAGTTAACTTCTAATTTTTATTTATTTACATATATAACTAGCAAACTGTGTTTACAGTATAAATAGTAGTATTTAATTTGCATAACAGTTTTTTTTAAAGCATATTTTAATAAATATTTTATATTATCTGTTCTATTATTCAAATTTTAAAAATTGCTATATCTATATATCATGTTTCTATTGAAATTGATTTTTTTTAAAATCGATTATCTTTGCATAGAAAGAATTTATATATTCCTTGTCAAAATTCATCCATAAGATAACAGAAAAATTACAGTAGCATTATAGTCTTTTTTGAGATTGATTTTTATTATTAATAAAAACACTAAGAGAACTTCTATTACAAGTTTTCTCTCTCTGTATGGTTGGTATTTAGTTAGCTACCTAAAAAGCAAGTGATACTTGTATTGCAGATATTGTGTAACATTTTTCTACAGATGTTGTCTACAACTTCTCATTCCTGGTGATTTCTTTAATTAAAATGCAAACAATTGACTTTTAACTTTCTGTTTCTCTCCTTGCACTTTACTCTGTTAATCAATCTCTACTGAGGTAAAATCGAAAATTACTTTCTCTTTTCCTTTTAAATTATTACAGACATCCTTGAATTTCTTTGCTTTTATGAGAAGGTGTTCAAAAGTTCTCAGTCCAAACCCCTTCCAAAAATCTGACCAAACTTCAGAAGACTTTAATATCTTTTTTTAAATTCCTTCTTGATATGAGAACTTTTCAGCACCCCCTCATAAATATCTCTGCATATGTGTGTTTGTAATTAAACCCTTATGCTTTTTAAATGTTCAAAAAATCAAACATCAGCTATTTTTAACTTGTCCAACTTTATGCAGAAAACCCACATTAGGTTATTAGAATTTTCCTTTTTCCTCAGGTTTGTTTAAATTACTCTACTGCAGATCGTATTAAAAATCTCTTTTTCAGAACATTTGACTTTCATTTGGTATCTGCTTTTTTTTTTTTTTTTTTTTTTTTTTTTTTTTTGGACCAGTATTCTTTTTTTTATGATTTTAATGTCAATTTCCATCATGTTGATATTTAATTATTATTGCCACTTTTACATGTTTATATGTGAATCATAAAGATATTACCAAATCTTCTATCCTCTACAGTTTTGGCTTTTCTTTTTAACTTTACTCTGATGCTTCTAAAATAAGCTATAGGAATATGGAGCACATTGGTTTTAATCTATAAAACTCTTAAACTACTGATATAATGCTAAGTGATATCTCGGATTTAAGTAATGATCAACTTCACATCAAACTTAAAATAATGTAAATTCTCACCAAACATCCAAGTAAGATCTCATTTTCCACATTCTGACAAAATTAATGGAACCCACAATATTTAAGTGTACTCACAAATAAACTATTTTTAACTATATAATTTTTAGAAAAAAAACAGTCTTTATATACATAAAATGATTATTTTTGTTATATTATGACAATTTACCAAAAATTCATTTTGATGATGTTTTTAATATATCAATATTATTTAGCAACAAGATAATTTAAAATAACTTAATATTTTAAAATCTGAATAAATCAAGATAAATTTTTATAAGTTTAGAAATGTAGTGATATTGTTTTATTTTATGAAAATGAGTCTACATTAATGTATGCCATAAAGAAATATTTTTATCATTTTCTGATAAATAGTTCCTTGCTAAAAAGAGTATTTCAACAATTCCTTAAAATAGATTTATTCTGTAAGTAAACTTAATATCATGGTTGCTTGAACTTTAATATTTTTTGGTGATAGGTTTTTTCTTTGCTGTGACTAATTTTACAGGGTAAAAATAGAGAAAAATAAGTTTTGTATAGACACCAGAGGCCAAAGGTTTTGGAAAACACTCTGGATTGAATAATTAATAAGTTCCATACCCTCTTTGGTTTAATTAAAGCGGAAGTTGAAACTATTGGTGTATGGCGTCCAATATTTTTAGAGAAAATTTTAACTAAAATTTAAAATCTACCACCTGTAAGATTACCATTAGCCAGCAAAGTAGGTAGATTGTACAAAAAGAGCTAAAATTTTAAAGAAATTTTATGCAATGATAAGTTGATTGTTATTATTGAGTATATGATAAAACCTATCAGGAAGAGAAATTCCCTCCAGTCCAAAGTGGGCTAGTAAATTAGTTTGTAAAAAAAAAAAGCACACAACCTTCAATTTTTAGGTAATTCTTTGAAGAGAGTAACCCAAAACTTTTGAACTATAGTCTGTGAGATATATATGTGATCATATCATGTTGAAGCATTGGTTCTTGAGCAAGTTAAGTAACATCAAACCTGGTCAATACCTAGATGGCTGACTGCTTAGAAATACCAGATGTTGTAAGCTTAGATGGTGTAGCTGGTGTAATAGATAATGGCTTGGAAATGGGAGTCGAGTTCCAATTTCAGTCAGGTTCATTATATTCACTTACATGCAAATACCCTGAGGAAAGGTCTGAATCCAACTTTTCACCCCCAGCTATAGCTTAATTAGTAAGATTTGTATCAGTAAATCATTATCTTTCAAAAATTCTTACAATGTAAAAATATTTGTATTTTAGATAACATGTAAAAGGTTGATAAGCTGTAAAAACAAATCATATATATATATATATATATATATATATATATATATATGATTTTTGATAAAGTTGTACTTTGTTTCAGAATTTTCTCCTGCTATCAGAGAAAAAGATTGTCATATGAATATTGCAAACATGATGATTTTACTGTTCTATTAGGCTGAATTATAGACTAAACCAAAGATTATTATTACATAAAAACAACTTAAAGTGAAGATATTATTAGATTCCTTATAAAAATGAATCTGATATGAGTTATTCATCAGTATATATATGAGATATAGGGAGTATTTAACTATATAATTTTTAGAAAAAAAAACAGTCTTTATATATAAAAGTGATTATTTTTGTTATATTATGACAATTTACCAAAAATTCATTTTAACTAGACTGTTGGGTATAAGCAACAGAGAGAATGAATGGCAGTGATAAATACATTTATTATTTTTAGTAAATTTAACTGTGTAAGTTGTGAGAAACTGACAAGCAGTACTTCAGCAGAAGAGCAATGCAGGTCAAGAATTATTAAGTCCTTTATTGTTATCATTTTGAATGTTTCCATTGAGGATTCTTTTCATTAATAAAGAGCAGCCAGAGTTTTGAGCTGAATATTTTATTCATTCATTTGGAGCATTGATTTTAAGCCACTCACTGATTTCAAAAGCATTGGCTGTTATTGATCTAGCCTGCTCTTTACAAAGTGCGTTCTGTCTGATTTAATATTTTATAGTTTTGTTCTTACTCAGATTCTACAGCACCTTCTCTTAATTGATTAGCCACATAGTTCATAATTCCACAGTGTTATTTTTGGTATAAAAACTGATTGATCACAGTTTTTATGATACTCTCTTGAGTACTTTTATTGAAAGTATTTTCTTTATTTGTCTGGGCCCTTTTTAAGAATTTTATTTCTTAAAAATTGAATTTGCTATTTATTTTAATAAATATTGCTGATTATTTACACTATTTACATTCGGACTATTATCCTCATATTTGTTGTTGCCATCTCAATATTTTGACTGTTGTGCCTCTGCCCTTCATCAGGTGTATATTGATCCAGGTAATCTACAGAGAATTCTGAACTGAACCCTTTATTTAATCTATGGGGGTAGACTGTTCTCATTCCTCTGCCCATGTCTAGGGATATTGTATCTAGTTCTTAGTTTTAGTGCTGCTCACTTATTGCTAGAGATAGTTATTTATGGATAAATTGTCATCTAAATTATGCAAAAATGAAAATAACACTGACATTTCATTTTAACAAATATATTTACCAAAAATACACAAAAATATCTTTAAATACTAAAGAGTAAATTTATTCAACAAAATCGCCATTGGCTTCAACCACAGCCTCCAGGTGACTTTGGTATTTCCTGCAACTCTTCTGGACAGTCTCTTTGTTCAAGTTGGTGAATGTTGTCATAATCCTTTTCTTCAATTCCTCTTGGTGTTATAAGGAATTTTGCTGGTCTCTCACTCAACTGTACCCCACATATATTAATCAAGGGCATTGCAGTCTGAAAAGTTAGGTGACCATGTGTAAGGGGTGATGTGGCCACAGAAATTGTCTGACAGCCATGACTGGGTTCTCCTGCTTGTGTGGCATGGTGCAGAGTCCTGTTGCCAGACATAGGGTCTTCCAGCAGCCACCCTCTTGACCCAGGGCACTTGATGTAGGCCTCTGTGTTGAGTTTGAGACCCTCACCAACAAATTCGGGAGTTCTTTTCTTATCAGAACAATCAAAGTGAGTTTTCCAAGTTGCTGTACCTATCTAATCACATTTAGATTCCTCCAACTCTTTCTGAATCCTCTGCACTGTCCTCAGATTGACACCCAAACACTCTGAAATTTTTGTATTGGAGCTTCTGGTGTGAATGCCAAGCGGTACAGCATGCTCGTTCCAAATTTGAGGCAGAGTAAATTGTGTCATGGTGCTCCTTTTCTCTCAGACAGTGCCCAACTGCCCCTACTATAATCTGCAGTTGACAAAATCAAAAACAAACAATGAACATGTGCAAAATTAAAAATTAAAAATGACGACAATTTACTCATTGCACCCTGTAAACATATCAATGTAGTGAAAAGAAGTCAATTTTAAATTTTAATCATTATTCTCTTTGATCACATGTATATATGTCATATACTGCATATGGTTGCAAGAAGAACAAACAATATATTGCCGATGAGGTAAAAGGAAAAGGAGATAAGATATATTAAATTGACTGGACTGCAATGTATACAGTGAAGCAAGGGTAGAATGTTTCTTGTGGGTGAAGGGGGTGATATTTGTGAATGAAGAGGTCAGGATCTTGGAAGATGAAAGGATATTGTTGCCTTAACAAGCTGGTTGGCTGAAACTGCCTCCTGAGCAGACCCTTTTAAACACTCAGGGTGGATACATGACTCAGAATGTTTGTCATGCTTTGACAAACATTCATAATTGGTTCTTTAATTGATGTTTAATTTGGTGGGGATTGTGAACCTATGCACAGAGAGCAGCATTGCTTTTATTTTTAATCTTGATATCATAACATTAACATCTGGATGACAGGTTTTGATATAGTGTAAATCAGAAAGATATCTGATTTGAAGTAGACTATAACAGGCATGAAAAACTATCATTAACTTGTTAGAAGGTGTAATGGCTACAATGGGTTATTGGACTCTATAAAACCTATAATTATAAGCTCTCTCTTGAAAGTATCCAGCTATTTTGAATAACTTGGGAACTGGTTGCACAACCTTAAAACAGCAATCAGAAGGGGACTTTACTGTACATGTCTGAACAGGTGCTCTCTTGTGATGTTACTCAGCTGTGAGATGTTATTGAGTGAGATTGTATATTGTGACCATCACATTTACAATGACTGAGAAAGTAGATCAGCATGAAACTTGGAAATTCATCTGTGGAAATTATTTGAATTCAGTGAGTAAACCTCAGATAGAACTTTAGTACCAACTCTTCAAATTTGAAGCCATTGAAAGTGATCCAAGATCTTTAACAAGCAGAACAAATTGAAATGTTCAGGGCATTCAAGCTGGAGTCAAAGGAAATTAGCAATTGATAGTGTGATAATAAGATAATTTGGGGATTCTTCAAACTGTTAAAAAATATTCATCCCTTTTTAATATCTCTTGTGCCTATTCTTCACATGTTGTGCAGGATTTGGGGCAAAACCACCTCACCTATCATCTAGATCTGTCAGAACCCTCACAATCTTGATTTAACTCCCTGCAAGTACTTGTTTTCCCTAATACTAAAATTACAATTTAAAGGGAGATTTGAAACTGTGATTGAGATTAAAGAGAATAATATGAATCAATTGATTGATAATCCTAAAAGATAAATTTGTACACAGTTTTGAAAAGTGGAAGGAACACTGATGAGTCTGTCAGGTTCCAAGGGAAATATTTTGAATGGAACTAAGGTATCATTGCTTTAGGTAAGCTATTTTTATTTTAACTAATGTTAACAAGCTCAGTTATTTCCAGATATATTATCTTTTTTTAATCAAATTTACTTTAAGCAAGGCAGTAAAGCCACTAAGACACATTGGGTTTCTGGGTGTGAATGAATTAGAAAACAGAAACATTATTAAGGAGCAATAGAAGAGTAATCAAGAAGACAGTAGATAACTATTGATATTGCATTTAAATTTTTGAAGATCAAAGTTGGCTGGAAAGAATAGAACTGGAAGAGAGTTCCACAAGTGAGAAGTGTGAAAAAAGAAACAATTTGCATAGTTACTTCTGGTTACATCTAGCCAATTCAATTTTAAATTGATGAGACCTTGTTGCCAATCTAGTACTGTGCTTAAATTCATAAAACTCAGGTACCATAGCAAAAAAACTCATCTGAACAATTACCATGACAGCATTTATAGAAAAGGCACAGGGAAGCAACTTTATGTCAATGAGAAAGTGACTGAAGCTGAGATGCCAGGTCAAGAGGAATAATATTGCTGATTTTTCTTAAATGTGATAAAATTTTTTCATAACATAACTTGTGAAATCTTTGTTTGAAGCATTAGATTTGTGTAAGCTCTGAATGTTCAATTAAGTTAGAACTGTCATTAAAGGATCTCTTCAAAGATCTTTTCAAGAAGATCTATTATGAAAAGTTGATTTAAAAAGATTCTTTTCTACACAAAATACTAGTGTATAGGAATTTGAGATTGTGATAAAATATTAGTTTGAACACTATAGATTTCAAGATTCAAACTACACATTTTTGTCCCCAGATTCAAAAAGCTCAACTTTAAATTCAAAAAGCTCAGATTCAAATACAGAAATTTCAACTTTAAAAATGCTAAATTTCAAATTAAAATTTTATTAGTGTAGAAATATACAGTATTAATTTTTAAACAAACAAACAAACAATATAATCACAGATAATTAGAAATTAACTAGCTCACACATTATCCCTCATTTGGAGATCTTGTTGCACCAAGGTTGAGGCAAAATGTTTCCATGATTGTGTTTTCATACACAGTAGTGTGAGAATTGCAGACATTGCTTCATCAATTACTTCTTTGAGGTAGCATAATTTTTGCTTTGTTAACTCCTGCATTTTTTTCAAAGGTTTCAACCATCTGGCATTTCATAGCAGCCTTCATGACACTCCAGCATTCCTTGGTTGGATTTAAAAATTCAGTTTTTTGTATTTGAAGTTGAGCTTATTTTTCTTTTAATTTGAGCTACTTATTTTATTTGAAGTTGAGCTGCTTTTTTTATTTAAGGGTAAAAAGGTGTTAATATCAGATTAAGCTTTTAGGCAATATTTCTATTACTTAATAGGTTAATTTTAAAAGGTTTCTGTGAATTGACATGAATGTTAAACTATCTAAATTAAAATTATTAAAAATATAATCATCAAATAAGACCTTTAGTAATAACAAAAATGCTTGTACTTATCTGACTTGAGAGCTTTGCATAAAAGACAACATTAGCAAAAATTGAAAGCATTCATGTTCTTTATATATAATGTGATATACATAGTGCATACAAATCAGAGTAATTTAGTAGCACTAGGTTTTCAAATATTTGAAAGCCCAGTGCTACTAACTTACACTATTTGCAACTTTGGGCTCCTAATGAGGAAAAGTCTGTTCAAAATTTAAGAACACTAGACTTTCAAATATAGGCTAATTCAATACTTGTATGCCAATCTGGCAAAAATATTAAGTTGAAGTTTATTTATACTGATTATGGGCTTAGTTGTTTCCAAAAAGAAATTTATGGTTAAGATGATTTAAGAAAAACAGTTTCTATTATTCCTATAAATAGTAATTATGATTTTTCATACCTGCACATTACATACAGTAAAATATGTTAAGTTCAAGTGTATAATTTCTCTTTATCTTTGACTTTCTTGGTGTATAAGTAGAATTATGAAACTCAACTAAAAGTCTATCTGAAGTTATTATGCAAATCACATAAACCTCAATAACTCAAATTTGTATTGAACATTTTTATCAGATTGTAAAGAATTTATTTAGATATAAAAACAAAGATTGAGTTAAATTTTTAGGTAGTTTGAACATGTTTTATTAAAGTTATTGGATTTATTACAAAAACTACTGTCTGTAGTTATTTCATGCAGATTAAATTAATATTAGTTTAAGGCTTCTGAAATCTAATAAAAACTAATTTTTTCCATAATATGTTGAAAGATGGGTAATAAAAAGGCTCTAACAAATATTGAAAAACAGAAAATAGCAATGTTATTCAGTGAGGGAATGTCCACATTGGATATATCAAAGGAGTTTCACAGAAATCATTGAATGATAAAGAGGGCTGTTGTGAACTAGAAGCAAAGGAAAAGGTTTTAAGAACTAGTCTCCTAAAGCAAGTTATAACACAACAACAACTTTTGACCAGTGCTCAGATATTTTATCAGGTTGAAATTGAGGGATCCAAAGACAAAAAGCATCGAATACTTTGTAAATTGGAATCTACCAAGAAATCTCCTAGGCAAACTACTCTCAGTAAAGCAAATGTTTTAAAGCATCAAAATCGTGTCAAGAAATACATGAAAGTTAACTTTTCTAAAGTAATTTTCATGGATCAATCTTGGGTGACACTTGATGGGCCTGTTGAATGGACCAAAGGATGGATTCTATCTGATGCACATGTGCCTGTGGCTAAAAGAAGGCAGCAAGGAGGTGGCACTCTGATAATATGGGCTGGAATTGTCAACCAAACCATTATTGAACCATCCAAAGTTGATGAAGTAGTTAAACTGAATTTCATGGACAAGACTTTCTTTGAATGGTACAAGTCCCAGCCTTGCAGTTTCAAAGTGAAGTGTGTATTTATGCACGATGCTTCTTATGTATCTAAGGTTACCCATGAATTTTTTGAGTATAAAATATTTACAGTAGGGAAGATAATAGAATAGCCACCATCAAGTTCCAATCTAAATCCAATCAAAAATCTATGGTCAGTTGTGAAGATGAAATTACATGAAGGTGGCAAACAATATAACGCAAAAACAGACCTATGGAAAGCAATTAAAACCATTATGTTGGAAACCAAACCTACTGAAGTAAAAAAAAAATTAAGCAAGATCAATGGATAATAGATTTCTGGTTGTTGTTGAGAAGGAGGGTCACTATATTAAGATGTAAATGCTTCAAGGACTTATCATATGTTTTTTATTTGTTCTAGTATAGGTGTTGATCAATTGTTGATGATTTTATTAACTTTTTATTGAAGTAAACAGTAATTTTTCTGGTTTTGCATAACTATAGACTATAGTTTTTATAAGAAATCCAATAACTTTAATTAATAATATTGGAACTATCTAAAAATTTAACTCAAGCTTTGTTTTGACCTCTAAATTAATTGTTTAAAATTTGATAAAAATTGTTCAAAGCAATTTCTGTTCCAATATAAGGATTTTATTTTGCAACAAGTATTTATGTGCAGAAGTAAAAAATGTTGATTTTTCAGAATTTTTAAATTGAAGAACACTCATAAATATAAAAATAATATAAATAATAATTTCATTATAAAAAAAAGAAATTCAACAACAATGACATTTACTCACTTTCGTTTATTAGTCATTAAATTACATCACTTAGTATCCTCCATAGTTTACTTTAACTTTCATTGTTGGTCTGATGTATATTTATTAGCATTCTGAAATGTAAAAATTCTGGAAAACTAATGATATTTTTACTTCTGTGTATAAATACTTGTTGTAAAATAAAATCCTTACTTTTGCCTTGATAAAATCTATCAGAGGATGAAACATGTCAGCTAAGATAAATTTTCTTTTTGTCATTATTCATATTGTCTTTTTACAAATATATTTTTAGTTATATCTGAATTTTTACATATGTATATATAATATTTATTTTGTTCCATAAATATATAAACACTGTATTTCCTGCTATATAAGATGCACATTTTTTACAAAAACATCCTCCTGAATAAACTTTATCTTATACCCTGATAGTTTGGTTAAACACTACTGATATACTAATCTCCTGAATACCCAAGAATGAAATATGTATGATTATATATCAAAATATTACTAAATTGTATACAACAATTACACATCAGTATTATAATTAGTTTTAGTTCATAAATATTCCTTGCTAAATTATACTTGTAGGTTATATGGTAGGAAATATGATATGTGTAATTTATTATGTATATTATTTTAAAAATTTAAATTTATTATTTCAAATTATGTTTTTATTTAACAAAATTTGACTTAATTTACTAAAAAGTTAACACCTAACATCAGTTCTCTTACTAAATAGCATGGATATCTTTAAAAAACATTTTCATTCTCTTTCAGCTTGGTTTGCTTTTAAAAATAGTTTTCTAATTGCTCTTTGCCAAAAATATTGCTGTCATGGTGCTGTGCGAATAACGCAACAAGTCATGGGAAATTTTAAATTTTTTTTGCATAGGGAAATTGTTTCATAAAATAACTTTTAGGTTTTTTTATGAAGTATTTGGTAAGAAAATAATTTTAATTTGAAATAACTAAGATAAAAATAAAAGAAAAAAACAGTTACAAAAAACACACTTGCTTTTATACTGCACTAAAATGCATAATGGTTTCCTGTACTATTTGTATGTAAATCAAACCCTCTAAGTTTGATTTATGCATACAGTACTTTTTAAAAATAAAAGTTTAAGTATATAAAATAAGAAATAAGTATATAATAAACTCGATATTACCTGGAATAATTACCTGTACTATCTTTGAAGGAACAAGAATGTATTTATAAATCCTCTGTTTAAAAGTACATCATTGAGCTCTCTAGAAATTAAAAATTAATAAACCATGGTTATTCAGCAGTTTTCACCTCTTACTCATTGGTTCTTTTCATATAATAATTTAATTCGATCAATCTTTTAAAGTAACTTTTAAAGTATTTTTTGTAATAAACTGATCTTCCTATAAGCCAAAACAAGCACTGACATTTTTACAAAAGACAATAATGGTGAAGTAAAGATGAAAAAACTGTTGTTTAGTTCAAGCATAAAACTGGATGTTGGCCAAAGAGTTTAATCTTATATTATTAAAGCTCAGAAATAACTTTTTTTTTCTATTTCTGGAAGCAATGAGTAAAAAGATATTTGTAACAAACAGTGGCTAACAATGGTATTTAATCCTCAACAAAAATGTATTAACATTATTAAAATATACTTCAAATTTCTTTGAAACATTTTCTCTCTGGTTTTCATTTATCATTAAATAAAATAATAAAGAAAATTTGTGAATTTCATATAGATTTTCAAAAAATAATATACTAATAAAAGCTTTTCAATATCGACTCTGATTGGTTTGAATATTTGTGGTTGAAAATTATAGAAATATCTATATTTTCTAGCCTTTTTACATTTTGCTTGTTATCATTTACTGTCATTTCTTTTTCCTGTCTTTTTTGTAGGACTGGAGAGGAGGGTAGTTACCATCAATAAACATTTACATTACAAAACAATGCAGAAAAAAGCATTCCAAATAAAACTTTAATTCTCTTTTTTTTTGTTTAAAGTGCAGTATTATTGTAAAAACAAACTACTTTTTTCTTGATTAGATCTAGTTATCTACATTTCTTTTTTGTTTAATCATTTTACCCCAAACAATGCAATAGAACAACTAAGATTGCAAGGGGTTACTGTGTGTGAACAAATATGGGAACAAGAAAAGCATTATTAAACATTATTTAAAATCAAACAACTTTTCATTGTTCAGTCAAAAATGAAAAATATACTATCAGAACTTAGTAGCAAACCATAACATTCTTCTTGAGGTTCTTGAGGCATGAGATATATAAGACAATTGAAATATAGTAAATGTGCCAAATTAGTATACAAACTAAAAATCAATTTGTCATTTTTGCCAGGAATAAAAATGATGAGGTACTGCTATTATCTTTTTTGCATTGTCTGCATGACTAACTGACACTTCATTTATAACATCTTCATTGATTACTATTGCTTCATATTTTGCACAAATCATTCTTTTTTCATAACAGTGCTTGCATAAATTACTGGTTGCCTATTCTATATCTTTAATTATCTCCTAATATCTACAAAATTATTTTTTTATTCATAATTTCTAAATAATTGACAATTTATGTCTTTTATTTATTACAAGCCTTATTTGTGGTATTTACATGTCTGTTTTTATATTTACATAAATTATGATATTCTCCCTGATAATTTTAGCATGAGTCATTTTACCCAGGATTCTAATAGATATAATATCATTAATAACATGTCATAATCTTATTAACAGTTTCTCTGTAATTAACCAAACTTAATTCATAATCTTTCATAATATCTTCATAACATACAATTATAAACAATTAATACACAAAGCTAGTTGATATATAACTTTAAAATATTTATTCTTAAACCACTTAACACCTGAATTAAAGCCAATGAATTCTGCTTTTTAACTAATTCTTTGTATCTAATATTTGCTAGTGAGGATAGTGTCTTACAAGGTAAGATTAATTATTAACTCTTGTTAACCAATAAAGATTATTAAACAGATGTGCTATTAACTAACAATCTAAAAAGAAAACCAAAGAAATAAGATTTAATTTCTTGAATATAACAAAATAAGCATTGAAAAAGAAAATATCAGTTGTTTTCTTGTTTTTTGTTTATTTTTTATCATCTTTGATTAATAAATATTCAAAGTTGAATTGTTTTCTTGTATTTCTTTCTCTTCACTCTCTCTGCATACCTATTTGCCTAACTAATTCTCAGGCCTACCAGTCCATCAAAAGGAGCCTTACCATCGTTGGATAAAGTCAGTCCAACAAATCTGCCACCTGACATGAATGTGGTACCCGGAGAAGAACCCAGAAAATTTGATTCAACAGGAATGTTTCATTGGTGCCCTGAACGATGTATTGAGGATGTCATAATGGTATGTCTTTTCTAAATTAATATTTACTTCAGTGAATAAATATATTACAAATTTTGCAAGTATAGAAATACATTTAAATGACATATTCAACAGAAATGTTTCAATGGTGCTCTGAATAATACATTGAGGATGTTCTAATTGCAGGTCCCACCTACAATAGTTTATCAATAAGTCAGTAGCCTGATTAGCTGAATTTTGATTTGAAATTTTCTGTTTATAATGTTCAATTATTGTTGAATTAATTTACTTCCTTGTCAATGTACTTGAAAAAGAAATACTTTGTCAAAAAATAAATGCTTTTTTATCATTATAGTACATACTTATTGATGCACCAATATAAATTAGTATTTATTTTAGTGTATATTACAAACTTTACAAGTATATAAATAGATTCCAGTAACATATTCAATGGAAATGTTTCAGCAGTGCACTGAATGATGTAAAACAATTGTAAATCCATTTTAAGTTTTTATTTAAATAAATAAATATATAACATACTTTAAAAGCATATAAATGAGCTAATACTATAGTAGACATGAGGTTTGAAAATCATGCTAAAAGCAATAAAATGATTCAGAAAGAATTATCAGTACTAAAGTAGACTGTCCAACAATTTCTGTAGATATGCATTCATTAAACCTTCTTCAAGACACAACATTTGTCAGAATAAAAAATGAATTTTTATCAGTTGAGACTGAGGGCCTTTATATAATATCAATACAATGTAAAATCATTCCCTGACTTTTTAAAGAGTTGTTGGACTTAGTTGTTCTGCATACAAAAACATAATATTTTTCTTTTACAAAAATAGGAGGCACGGTGGAGTAATGGATAGCAGCTCGGATTGAGGAAGTGGAGATCCAAGTTCAAATTCCAGTTGAATCCATTACATTCACTTATGTGCTAATACTCTTGAGAAAGGTATGAATCCTCATCTTCTCCCCCCAGCTATGTTCTGTAGCCTTGGATGGCAGCTGGTGTAATGCAGAAAGAAATGGCAACCTACTGTGGGAAAAAATCTGCCTCATCAGTCATGTATTGAAAGCTATATGATTGCCTCAGCCTGTATTATGCATGGCACATAACTGACTGACAAAAATGTTTGTTTAATACAGAACAAATATACATAAACACACACACACATATATATATATACATACATATATATATATATATATATATATATATATATATATATATAAGCTTAGAATACACCTTTTGGACTTTGGCCTTCAGTGTCTTATGTATGTAAAAGTTATAAGAATTTAGAAATAATAAAATTATTTGATCTTTATTCAACACCTTAATTCAGCATAATCTTTCTTCATTTATGCAACTGATCTCCATAATTTGTTTGCATTGATTTTGCGTGCAATTTTTATTTTATTTTATTTTATTTTCACCATTTTTTATGATTCCTTCACATAAAGTCACTCTTAAAAGACATTAGGGAATCAGAAGTATGTAACATTTTGAATACATCACAGTACGTGTGCTAGAAAAAAACCCAAAAAACATGAGTATTGTACCATGCCCCGCTTAAGTTTGTTTTTATTATATCATTATAAGGAGAGTTAAACTAGATTATGTTTCTTTTGTTTTTGAGTGTATTGTTTTTAATTATGTTTTCTAATTTAGTCGAATAACCACTTTTTCTTAATTCTGATTCATATATTTTTTATTTTCATTAAATATTTTTATATTGCTAGAATTAGTTGCAATTCTTTTGTTAAGAGATATTGGTATATGTTTAAATATATTAGGAGGGTGATTTGAATTTTTGTTTATATATATATATTGGATTATTATTTGCTTTCCTATATGGTTTGTATGTATTATTTAAATTAAATGTTATGTCTAGAAAATTTGCGATTTTTAGGTTAGTTTTTATGTCAATTATAAATCCTAAATTATTAAATATTTCTATTATTTGTTTTCTTATATTTTCTATTATACTACCATTATAATTTCTTATAATTATTAGACCATCATATGTATATAAACCTGTATCCTCTTTATTAATAATAGTTGATAAATTATTTAAGATACTTGTGCCTGTGATTTCACATAAAAAGTGCCATCATAACTGCCCATTGTTACCTCAAAGTTCTCATTCTTGTTGTTACTATTGAGTTTTTTATCCATATTTTATTGTTGTAGTATAGTAATGATTTTCAGCAACGGTTGATTATGCTTAATTCCTCGTCTTGAAAATTTAAGTATTGTTTTGCTAAATTTAATGCTTTATCTAATATATGCTTAATAATACATGTATTTGTTAAATCTTTTATATTTAATTATTAATTTTCATAATTATCTAATTGTATAAAAGAGCAATTTTTTATGTGTAAAAATGTTAAAGTAATTAATTTCACTATATATATATATATATATATTAAGGCATGTGTTGTTATAGACTATGGATTTTTCTGTTTAATAATCTTTTTTGTTTTTTCTTGCTTTCTCAAAAGTTTTTTTTTTATATTTGGGTCTAAGTTGTTGAAATAAGACCTTGTCCATGTTGTTTTGCCAAACACTTTTAGTTATCATCAAGCTTCATCATAGCTGTATGTTTTGATTTGAAATAGGTTGCTTATTATTTTAGTTTTATAGATAATATTTTGGGTATTTAGACAATGTGGTTGGATTAGTTCATTATTAATAAGTAGGGGGTTGGTGTTTTATTCATTTGATGATTAGTTATTAAATATGTTTAAGGTGTGTGTGTCTATATATATATATATATATATATATGCATGTTCCTTATTGGAAAGTGCTGAATGTCAGTGATAGAGCTATCGCAAAAGCATGAAACCCAGTTTTACAAACTTGTATCCATACAACTAATATATATATATATATATATATATATATATATATATAATGAAATTGTATAGTAAAATGAAATATACCAGCACAAATAAGTGCTAGTAATGGAATTTTCGCAGGTTCCATTCTATATGATTAAAGGAAATAGACATTATAAAAACCTTTTTGAAAAACGTGATATGGAGTATATGAATGTATAAGTATTTAATAGATGTTTACAATTTATCTCCCTTAAAATGTAAAAAAAAAAAAGTTAACTTGACAATCATAGCATTTCTATAGGTCAAGCTAGTAGAGTTATCTCCCTTACTCTAGTAATTTGTTTATGCAGTGTTATCTCCCTTGCACTTTCGCGTTATTTATATTTTTAGACATTTAAGGCTTTAAATGTGAAAATCCAATAATAGTAAGGAGCTAAAATGAACTGCCATTTTTTTATGACATGTATAAACTAGTTAGAAAATAAAAACCTATTGAGAAAATGGTCCAGATTTATAATTAAATATTTGTATCATAACACTGAATTATGAGAAAATAATGTAGGGTTGTCAGCAAAAAAAAAAATCATCCAAAGATGCAAACTACAAATTGAAGACACCAAAATGAGGCAAGTACAAAAAAAATGCAACACTGAAATCTGAAGATGAATTAGACTAGTGAAAGGCGCCTTGCAAAAGTTAAGCAAAGTATTAAGAAACAAGAAAATTTTGTTAGGAACAAAGGAAAGAGTACTAGACTGTTATGTAATATTGGTCCTCCACTGCTGGACGTTCTCCTCACAGATTAAGGAAAAACTTGAGGCAACAGAAATGTGATTCTGCAAAAAGATGCTGAGAATAACATGGACTGAACATGTGAGTAATGAAGTTTTAAGGAAAATGGAAACAAAAAGGATACTTAGAATTATTGTCCTGTTAAATCTCTCAGTAATTTATAAAAACCCTGTATTAATATTAAACAGTGTGTTAGATTATTTTGTGATTGTAAAAGAATTAAATTGTACTTGCTTTTGTAACCAAGTGACTTTAAATATATTATCCTTAAGATGAAATCATGCTCAGCATATCTCCAATTATAATCAATGCTTAAATTTAAATTAATGAAATATTTAAGTTTAAATGACTTTATAACTTTTATATGAAGTATTTCAATAATTTAATTTTTTTTTTTCCAGGATCGAAGCCAAGCAGCCTTAACAGTGCTTTGCAATCACGTTGTAGTATGTCTGTTCGCAGAGGCAACATCACCCCTTATTGGGTTAAGAAATTTAGTTATGCCTCTCCGAGCCAGTAATTTTCACTACCATGAACTGAAGCATGTAGTTGTTGTTGGAAATTTAGAGTATCTGTATAGAGAATGGAAGATGCTCCAAAACTTTCCCAAAATTTCCATACTGCCTGTGAGTATTTTCTATTTCTGATTTTATTTGGAAAATTCTGCTCCAGTTTAAATATTTGGACTTTATATTGTTTGAGATTTGATTTGCAAAATGAATTGAGTTTTGATAAAGAAAAAAAAATTGTTTATTAGGAATCATAACTGATAGATTTATCAGCAAAAGAAAGAATCCAAGATGTGAACTAAAAATCAGAGACACCAGAATGAAGCAAGTACGACAATTTAAATATCTAGGGAGGTTTTTAATAAAGGACGAAAAATGCAACACTAAAATCTGAAGATTCATTAGCATAGCAAAAAATGCCTTCCAAAAGTTAAGCAAAATATTAAATAACAGGAAAATTTTGTTAGAAACAAAGAGTACTGGATTGTTACATAATATCCATCCTCCTATATGGTAGTGAATGCTGGAAAGTCTCATCATAGAGACAGAAATTCTACAAAAGGATGCTGAAAATATCATGGACTGAACATGTGAGCAGCAATGAAGTTTTAGAGAATATGGAAACAAAAAGGACACTTATACTTATCATCACAAAGAGAGAGTTGAAATTTCTAGGGCACATAGTGAGAAAAGGACGCTTAGGAAATTTGAGACTCACAACACATATTGAATGCAAGAGGGACAGAAGAAAACAGTACAAAACCTACCTAATGAGCTTGTGTAAATGGTTGACAGAACAGGAGATATAGCAAAAAGATGAATTTTACTAAGAGCTATAAAGGACAGGAAATTGTGGAGAGACATAATTGGGACTCACTACTATAGTAATGGTCTGCAAATCTAATTTGTTAACCATTGTTCAATGGCAAGGTTTCCATACCTATATGTACAATACTCTCTAGGTTAATGAAACTAGAAATTACCTGATACAAGATATCCTTTATCATATACAGCAGAACGATAACAATCCATCCCTGTGAATTGAATAAAGGGTTTTCAAAATTCCCAAAAGGTTAGTGAACACAAGGACACCTGAAGCAGACTGGAGATTGCTATGACCAAAACATTAACTGTAAAAATCAAGGGATGAGTTTGAATAAATCAGTGTATAATAATTATTAATTTTAGCAATTCTGCCAGAAATATCTCATTTAATTTACTTTTTTCAACAGGGAACACCATTAAACCGAGCCAATTTGCGTGCAGTGAACATTAATCTGTGTGATATGTGCGTGGTTCTGTCTGCTAAAGATAAAAACCTGGATGATCAGCACTTAGTGGACAAAGAGGCCATTCTCTGCTCGCTTAACATCAAGGCAATGACATTTGATGACAGTATTGGACTTATTCAGGCTTCAGCCCCCACAGGTAATTTATCCAAACATTTTAAAACTTTTTGTTTTTTGAAAATTGTCAAATTTTAATCCTATTTATATCAAAGGTAAGATTGTTAACATAAACTAAATTTCATAATATGAAATAATATTCACTTCACTTGAGATTTTAAATATAATAAATTCATGCAAACGTTGGTAAGTAAAAATCTACCAGTGATTTTGTTTTGTATATATTATTTGAATATGATAACTATGAACATCACATTAGGAAAATAGTTTTAGTTATGAATTATAGGGATTTTATATATTTGTTTGATAATGACTGTCAGTTGTAAGTTTCTCAGTAATTGAGACAATTTCTATATCTTCAAACTCTTGTTTATAGGAGACAGAATAGGAAATAGAAAAGTCTGTAAAAAAAAAATAGTGTGTTTTAATATATATCTTTCTATTTTGATTTTTGTGTAGGCTTTTTGCCTCCTGGCTTTTCTCCAGTTGGTAATCAACAGCACACACCTCGTAGAGGTTCTATTTGTGGATCAAATGTGCCACTCATAACAGAGTTGGGTGAGTTTGAGCAATTGTTTTTCTTGCCTATTGATTTTCTTTTAAAACTAAAACTGTGCCACTTAGAAAAAAAATCTAAAATTACTGATTTTGTCTGAGGTTTTGAAACAAGGTGTTAGTACTATTAAGATTATTAATTACTTTTAGTCTTCATCATCAGGTACCATTATGAATTGATCTTTTTGAGCCAGGTTCTTCATTTTGTTTTTATCACACTTTTTTGGATGCTGTACCTTCTGCTCTTAGTTTTTATTGATTGATTGATTTGATTTTTTATGGTCTATCAACCTTTTGCAATCCTACTAATTAACCCATAGGTCAGGGAAGATAATGATGATTCATACCTTTCCCAAGGTTATTTGCACATAACTGAGTATTATGAACCTGAGTGGAATTGGAACTTGGCTCTCTGTTCTACTTCAGGTGTCTGCTGTAACCTTCCAATTATGGTGAATAGAACACTTTGATTTATGGAGAATTTTTTTTCATTCCATTACCTGTTACATTGAGTATCCTTCCAAGGAATTTAGGTACTTGTAATCATTCTCAATGACAGAAGAAAAGTGGATTAGTTGACTTGTATACATCTATATTATTTTGATCTGAGTTGTCAGTGTATTACCATAATATAATAAAAATGGCACATTGAAGCATGTTTTTTTTCTTTTGACTGTTAAATTGTCATAACTTGACATAACTGACCCACACACTTGATTTCATGACCTTCCTCTCTGACACATATGGAATGAGACATGCAGAGTCCAGTTATGAAATTGCAAAAGACTGCCACTGACTCTGTTATAATTTCAAGTGGCACCTTTTGTAGCATGTCTACCATGGATAACCCTCTTCATCTGCTGGTTCAACTGTTGAGATCTGTTGTAACTGTCATCTGCTTGTGCAACCATTGAGGTCTTTGGGTTGTTCATACTTAGACTGGGTCCTTGTCTTCAGCTTTGCTGCCAATAAAATAATGGATAGCTTTATTTTGTAAAAAATTAATGATAGCTTTATTTTGTAAAAATTTTAAATTTAAATGTAGTTGGAACTTGGTTAATTACTGAGTATTTTCCCTTGTTTGTTTGTTTATTTGTAAATAATTATAATATAAATTTTATAAATAGGACATGTTTTTACATTCAACTTAACAGTTACCTTTAAACTAGTTTAGTTTTAAAAAATATAAATGCTTTCTGTAACTTTATAGAACCTTTTTTTTTATTCTCTTACAGCAAACGATTCCAATGTGCAGTTTTTAGACCAGGATGATGATGATGACCCAGATACTGAACTGTACATGACTCAACCATTTGCCTGTGGTACTGCATTTGCAGTTAGTGTTCTGGATTCTCTAATGAGTACGGTAAGTTTGTATATCTCACTCTCACTTTTTGGCAATTATAGCTGTAACAGACTGACAGTTGTTAAATTGAGGTATACTATTGTTATCAAAATATGCTAACTTGATATTTTCTTTATCACAAACCTTACAAAAATTTGCACCTGAGATTTTGATATACTCTTAATCTGATGGTTCCCCACCTCACCACATTATCCAAGGTTTCACTTACCTGCAGTCAAGCCAAAGATAATCAACTCATAAGTTTAATTTAATAATGGTCCCTGATCACAAGAGTAATGATACTGGCAATTTGGGTATGTCAAAAAGAAGCCATGATGTATTTCCTTTGAGTGAAAGGGTGAAAATTCTTGACTTGTTATAATTGTTCTCTTTTATGGTTAGTTATTATTGTTGTTGTTAATCCCTGATTATGTCTAATTTACATAATAGGCATATAAAATAGAAAACAGTATATACAGTGGTCAGTACTATCCTCATTTTCAGGCTTGCACTTTGTGAAACAAATCTTTCATGGATAAAGAAAAACTAATGTTTTTTTTTCTTTCTTTTTTTGCATTTCCTTCTTCACTAATTTCCATTGGTTTATTCTGTTCTTCATAGGAAGTTTTGAAGGTTTCATAATTAACAAATCAGCAACAGACTTTGCACCAGATAATATTAAACTTGTAGGAGAAGCATCAAGCAAAAATGCAAAAGATGAAGATGTCTTGAAAAAATTATTAAATATCCAAAAAATTATTTAAATGTTAAACATTTAGTACAAAACAGTAGCTTATGATCTCTCATTACCTACTCAGATATAATATTTAAGCATATTTAAAAATGAATTTTAATAATTTGTTCATGATTTTCCTCATTGCATATTTTAGCCAAGGTTTTTTTTCCCCGCTATAGTGTAGCTACTTATTTCAATAACATTAAATGCTTATCTATAAATACACTAAATTATTCTTAATGTTTTCTCCTATATTGATTTTTTTTTAATAATTCCTTGACTCTCAACATTGTTTTGTGAACACATTATTTGTTAGAATTATTCTTAAGTTGTAATTAAGCTTTAAGTTCTTGACTAAGCATGTTTAACTGTTATGTATATTTTTTGTGATATCATTTTCTTTTCTCCTATATTACAGAGCTATTTCAATGACAATGCATTGACTTTGATTCGGACTCTTATCACTGGTGGAGCCACTCCAGAATTGGAACAGATTCTAGCAGAGGGGGCTGGAATGAGAGGGGGTTATAGCACCCCAAGTATCTTAGCCAACAGAGACAGGTGTCGGGTTGCACAGATCTCATTATATGAA
The DNA here is from genome assembly GCA_903632075.3 of Acanthosepion pharaonis. Taxonomy (NCBI): domain Eukaryota; kingdom Metazoa; phylum Mollusca; class Cephalopoda; order Sepiida; family Sepiidae; genus Acanthosepion; species Acanthosepion pharaonis. The sequence goes on from CAHIKZ030000439.1 coordinate 694,866, forward strand.
GGACCTCTTGCCCAATATGGGGTAAATTATCATACTTTATAAATACATTTTACTTTTTACATTTTTAGTGGATGATTTTGTATAATTGTCTTTAATTATATTTTTATTTTGATGGTAGAAAACTTTGAAGTGTTTTTAGATCTAAACTTTTTTTTTACATTCTTGAATATTTGTTGTTTAATTCTTGCAGTGATCAAGATTTAATTTATTCATCAATAATTTTATTGCTTCTGCTTTAATTTATCAAACAATTTGTCAAATTTAACAAATTTTATTAAATGAAGAATTTCAACAAAACAAATGTTTAGTGTGAATTTTTGTTACCTTATTTAATTTTTAGGTATCCTATATTTATCCTGCATATCTCTGTTTGTTAGCAAAGCCAGAATCTTCTTTATGGCTTATTTTCAGGAATAGTTTGTCAAATTTTAATAAAATTTGCAAATTTTATCAGGTTTAGAACCAATTAGGTTTGGTATATGTAGTCAATTTTCTTTTTGTCTATTTTACATTTTTACTAGAAAAGTCAAATTTAGATATTTTTGTCTGTTGTATAATAAAATTGGTGGGTTCTTTTTATTCCAGAAACTAGTTTTTCAGTACAGCAGCCTAAAAAGAAAAAGATTATTACATTTCTTTTCCTCACCAAAAGAAAACATAAAATGTTTGGTCTTTTTCATTACTTTTCACCATACAAACATAACTCTAACCCTGGATTGGAAACTAACAAAACAAACCTCTAACGTAACAACAAGTACTGTTTATGAAAATTTTGGTTTGGCAGAGACTAAAGAAAAAGCCCTGCAAAATAATAGTTTTCTATACTGCTGTCTTTACTTATTTCATACTTTTGGCAGCAATAGCCTATGTTCCAGGTCAAATTGCAGAAATTTGACAGCTTGATTGATCTAATTAAAGAGATATACAAAACTGAGAGAACGGTTGAAATGTATTAATTCTTTTACATCAAATTGCTTTTAAAGTTTGAACCTAAACTGAGTTTCTCATTGTCAAGAATAAGAAAATGCAACATAACCATTTTTTTTTGTTCTTTTTAGGCTTCCATATTTTAAACTTATAGATGTTAGCTTTTTGTGGTGGCTAATAAAAAAAAATCAGAACTACTGAAGAGTAATTCAATTTACTGGCAAACTTTCATAGAACAGAATAATATTCAAATAATATATAGATATAAAAATCAATAGTAATGTGCTGTGTTTACGTCTCTCAATGGATATTCTTCATTGTTCCATTGTATTTATCTTTATTTATTTTATCATTTATTTTTACTATGTTAAAATTTGCTAATAAAATATAAACTATTTGCTAATAAAATATAATCTTAAGCTACAAAAATATTTAGTTATCTAGAAACATTGATCGACCAAACAGCTACTGTGATGATTTTGGTTGTTGATAATTTAGTTTTTTTATAAATTAAAGAATACAACAGAGATTTAATAGATGAATTTTATATTTTATTTGGTAGGATAATCTTTTTACTTTCCTTTTATAACATTTTAAATAACAAATTTCATGATTAATTGAAAACTGGATACAGTTTTTATGTAATTATAATCAATAATATATTTAAAATATATATATTTTTTATATATTTTAGGAGAGAGGTCGTTATGGAGACTTGTTTCTTGCAGCTTTACGAAACTATGGCATCCTTTGTATTGGTCTGTATCGGTTCAGGGACACAAGTGCTACTGTTAAAAGTCCATCATCTAAGCGTTATGTTATAACTAATCCATCTCAGGACTTCCCCTTATTGCCAACAGACCAGGTATGCACATTTTCAGAATATCAGTCTATCCATCTTGTGTTTTGAATCTTTGTTTATTTTTCAAAATAATAAATATTATTTTGATGAATAATTCTACAATCATTGTTGATGATTTCTATCATTATTTTAAGTAAATCTCCATCAAATGTAAGCATTGATGGTGCTTTATAAACTTAACTTTCATTTATTTCTATGACCTGCAATGCAATTATTTATTTTCTGGAAAATATGCCAGGTTTTATAATATCACATTTTTAACACTTGTCAAATTTATATTGTTCTGTATTAATTTTTTCTTTATAAATGTCACTTTTAATTACATATAACATTACACTATACATTTTATAACAATAATGATGATAATAATAAATTTATGTCCTCTGTTGTATCGCTTTAAAAGAATTTCTAAATGTATTGCTTATTTTAATATTTATTTTCACATTTGAAATTTTTCAGGTGCAGCTTTTTAAGTTTTAAAACATGTAATGAATATAATCGGTCTTATGAAAAATATTGTTTGAACAAAGATTTAAATTAAAAAGGAAATTCTATTTAATCTTTTATATTGAATATGCATTCTTGAAATATTAAACTTTGAAAACGTTAGATAATGTATAATTTTTTCATTGATAACACAATTTTTTGAACTTTTATTGGGGATTATGTCCCTTGCTTTGGGAGTAGCTATAAATGGCTAAAATTTATTAAATTTAAGTGTTGAACCAATAATAATTGAAAACTATATATATATATATATATATATATATATATATATATATATATAGATAGATAAAATTTAAATAATTAATTTCCTTTATTTACTAGCTTTTTTTGTTTTGATTTTTTTTTTTTTTTCACAAATTCAGTTGGGTCATTGAAGAAATGTAGAATGTTTCCAAATACATGATTGATTGTTCAGCACACCATTTGCTGAAAATTTTAATTAGAGTTTAATATTTATTTTTAAGTCCTTCACTTTAACTCATATTTGGCTGGCTTTGCTAGGAAAGTTCTTTGAATTGAATATGACTTAGAAGGTATTCAGTAGTTAAGTGTTAAAAGAATATATTATAGTTCATCAGAATTTTCAATATATTTTATGTTTTTGTTTTATTTCTTTAAAATTGTAACAATTCCTAGCCAATAATGGAGACAGGCTACATTAGTCTTGCTTTTTGGGGGTTTTTTTTCAGTTTCTAAAAGGTATAACTCAGTTTACAAATAATCACCCTTCCTTATTTTTTCTTAAAATAAAACAGCAGTTCACTTTATTTTGGTATATTTATATATTTTATATATAAAATCTATTATTTAAAAGCTGTTATATTTCTTTGATTTTATTATAATCAATTAAGTCTTACCATAGCTTGCTAAAATGTTTTAGATTAGTTTTTGCTATTAATTAGGATTTGGGCTTATTTGATTACATAAATACATTTTCCACATCAAAAAGCATGAAACAACAACAAAAAATGTTACAAAGTAATCTTCAAACATTGTATGGAAAACCTCAGAAGATTATAATAATTTACTATCCTTGGTATAAATAAAATATCATATGCAAAATATCAGTATTGAGTTTATAAAAAAGTGTTTATGCCATTTGAAAAAATTCAAAATTTACTGAAACAAGAAACAAGATTGACAAAATATAAGAAAATATTTGAGGATAAAATTTTAAGATTGTAGGTATATTATTTTTTTTAAAGTAATTTTATTTTTTAACTATTCTATAATGACATATCAGATTTTTTTCCTTTAAAAACAAGAATATAATCAAAGATGAAATCATTTATTTTCAAGTAAGATAACATTTAAGAGAAGAAAACAAAATTAATTTCATGATAGATTTAGCAGTGACATATTTTATCTGCCTCTTCGTAAGGACAAAATGTGACACAAATTTAATGTAGAAGTAGAAGCCACCATATGAATATGTGTTGGTAAAGTCATAAATTTTCCAGTTCCTGCAGTCAACACCACAAAAATATAACTTCTAACACAATAGAGAGGTGCTACCCCATGTTTGGAATCTCCAGATCCAAGCTTTACTTCCATTATGTCGCACCTTGCCTGAAGATGAAATACATGTCAGCCATCTAGGAATATATTTGATATTAAATGGCTGTTGACTTGTATCTTATAGATTAAATTGTACAGAAAGAGTCTACTGTATTAAATAAAGTGAGAAAGATGCTGCTACTTAATTATTATCATTGTTATTTTATTGACATCATTAATAATAATTGAAGGAAAAATGCTCTTCTCAATAAAGCAAACAAAAATTATTTTTGCAAATATTTTATTTGTATAAAATTTACCATGAAACAACTGCTGAAATGTTTTAAGGAGCATCTATTTTTTCTCAGGAATGATCATTGCAAAAAATATTTCTGTAGCATTAAATAATCAAACAAAATATATATTGTTCATACAAGGATGGATCAATAAATCCATATCCTAATTCATAAATTTTAATTGAATTTTAATCTAAAGTTTTTACTCAATGTTGAATCTATATGATTAATATTCACCACTGAATTAAATGCAGTGACAAAGAAGGAGATTATGTTGAAAAATATGTTTTATCACTAGGCTATAAACTTATTGATGTATCTGTGTATAAGCAAAAAAAAGTTCTTTTCTCTCTCTCTCTCTCTCTCTCTTTATTTTACATACTTTATCAGTGTGGATTATTGCTCTTTCATTTTCATTCTCTTGTGCTCTCAGTGGGGCCTAGAATGCACTGTCTCAGGTATAAACCTGAAAAATGTTTGCTTTTTTTTTACTCCAATGTAAACCAGACACATTTCTTCCTTTTTGGGTAGCTGTGCAGGTGGCATAATGGATAATTAATTGTTACAGGAATTATAGCAAAGTAGCAAATGTATTTTGTATGTCATATTTCTTGCCATATAAAGTACACATTTTTTCCCCAAAAAATTGTCCTCCAATATTCACTCTTCCTCTTACAGTTATACCATAATGTTTAGGTTTGGGTATTAGACTAACACCAAAACATTACTGTGTGATATACTAAAACCTTATTATTCAAGAATTAAATATATACAACTAAATTATTACAAATCAAAATAATATTAAAATATTTTTAAAAAGTAACAATTACAGACAATTGTTAATAGACTTGAGATAACAGAAATATGATTCTACAGAAGGATACTGAAAATACCATGGACTGAACATGTGAGCAGCAATGAAGTTTTAGAGAAAATGGAAACAAAAAGGACACTTATACTTAACATCAGAAAGAGAGTCGAAATTTCTAGGGCATGTAATGAGGAAAGAGGGCTTGGAAAATTTGGCACTCACAGGACATATTGAAGACAAGAGGGACAGAGAAAAGCAGTGCATAACCTACCTAAAAAAAACTTGTGTAAATGGTTTGCAGAATATGGATTACGAGATATAGAAAAAAAAGACAAACTTTATTAAAAGGTACGAAGTACAGGAAGTTCTGGAGAGCCGTGATCACTCACGTCCTAAAGGGGCACAGCTCATAGAAAAAGTTCTCCTAAATATTATTTACATGTGTTAAAAAGCAAGAAATAGGGTATATTTTTTAACTTTGTTGTTTAATTATTTATTTCCTTTACTTTTTCATTTACACTCATTACACATAATTCAATATGTTTACCTGTAAATAATAAACTTTAATTACACTGTAAAAATGGCATTCAGTCACGTTCTACTTTTATGATATTCTCTTCTGAAGTTTTGTATGTCTTTCATAGTAATTTATAGGAACCATTACTTTTAGTAGACATAATGAATACTGTGAATAGTAGAAATGTAATATGAAACAATAAATGGTATTATAAAATATTGTTGGATATCTTTTAAGATCAATACACAAATTGGTTCTCTCAGCATTTACTTTCTTTTTTTCCATTTTTTTTATAGACAATCCGAAAATAAAAATAAATAAGTAAAACAATTGATGTTTTTTGCCCAATGATTGGTAGTTTGAGCTAATTTAGTTCTTCAGATATTTTGTATCCTATTTTTCTGATTAAATCAGATATATCAAGGATTTTAATTTCTTTTACAAATATAAAAGTTTCAATGTGAATAAAAACAAATCATTACTTAATTCTATCCTCAAAGTGTTTGGGATAAGATTAAAGAAAGTATTTAGACTTTTGAACATGTGGTAATTATAGTTTCTCTAATAATAAGTAAATTGTTAATATGACATGGTCAGTGATACATCAACATAATTGTTTATACTGGTGAGCTTTTGATCTTAAGATCCCTATTTGACATTTATAATCCAATAAATTAAAGAAAACATTGTCTATTTGTTCTCTATAAACACATAAATTAAAGAAAACCTTTGAAACTAATTGTTTCTTAAGTTTTTAAAATATTGCTTTAGAAAATTATGAAGACAATAGTCTGAATGTAGATCGTTGTGTTTGGGTCTATCATTCCAACCCTATAAAAATCCACTTATTAAGTTGGTTAGGATGCAAGCTGAAGGACTGATCATATCTGGAAAATTTGAAATAATGAGAACTGAATGTATCTTACATCAAACTGTACTCAAATGATGATTTCAAGGATGATTTCTGTAGTGATATCAATCTTTCTTAGGTATAATGTAATTCAGTTGTCTTGTTTAGTTAATTTCTTAACATCTTGTATAAATTTCTTTTTTTTTCCCCTGATATTGTTACTTTGACATAATAGAAAAATGTAATAACACTGATCAAAATTTAGTTCAGTGATAATAATGTTTAAAAAATTTATAATGTCATAAGAACATCTTTAGAAATTGTTCATTGTGTCCTGTTTGTCACCTCGTATACATGTCAGGTTCATCTTTGTCAATTATGCTAGTTTATTACAAACAAAATTCCATAAGTTAAATTTTTAATATGAGATATATTTTGCTACAGTAATAATCTTACTTTGCCCACAAGTGTAAAGATTCAGTATTAAGATTTATACTATGTATATACCAATTCAATGCTGTACTTCAGTACTTAGCTGAAGTAATAAAATCTTCACTTTGTCTTCTGGCTTTTTTTTTTACATTCAAATATTACAAAACACATGCAAATTTTGTAATAGGCCTGGGTCAGATGGGAAATGTATATACGATTTAAAACTGATTAAGTATTTTTGTATTCAGTGTTAAATAAATATGATTTATTTTTGTATATATAGTAATTTTCTAAAGAAGTAATAGATTTTTTATTTATTAATCTGATAGATTTTTATCACTTAAAACATTATTTTTAGTGGATACTCATATTTGAGTAGATGCTCTGTTTATTTATTAAACAGTATATTTATTTATTTTCATCTGCCGGTCTGAATATTCGAGAAATTTTATTAAAGATAAATGAAGTGTCTACTCAAATATGAGCATCCACTAAAAATAACTTTTGAAGTGATAAAAAAGTTTATATATATATATATATATATATATATATATATATATATATATATTGTGTACATGAGCTATTTACAACAGAACATGAATAATTTTTTTTTTTTTTTTTTTTTATCATTTCACCCCAAGCAAGGTGCCAATGCTACTAGACTGCAGAGGTTACAAGAAGTGAAAGAGAATGAGAAGATTGAGAGTGGGGAGGATTGAGGAAAGGACAAAAAGGGAACAGGGTTCAAGAAGACAGAAGATGGTGATTGACATTACATTTAGATTTTCGAATATTGTAGTTATCAGAGAAGCAAGAAACTGGGAGGGATTTCTATAGGTGGGAAATATGAGAAAAGAAACTGCTAGAGTAGAAGTGGCAGTTGCATTTAGCTAGTTCAACAGTGAGACCTAGTTGCCAATCTAGTAGCATGCATAAATTTGTACGGTTGGGGCACCCAGAAAAAATGTTTGTCAGATCAGTTACCACATTTGCTAGCCACATTTGCCTCTACCTAGTGAGAGTAACTTACAGAATGATTATTATTTGATATGAGTTTTTTACAACTTCAGAAAAAAATTTTCATAAAGAGGACAAAAAAAATGAATAGGAAATAGTAAAATAACTTTTGATTTTATTTTACCTTTTTGTATGAAATGGGGAAGTCATGACATTTGGTAAGAATGGCACAGGTTTGCTCACTATTTCCAATCAAATTTTCAACATTTGCTTTAATATCAAATATAACTGTTCTCTTATTAGATAATCTGTGCTTTGGGACCCAATACCAAATATCTGTCTGAAATCAATCCTTTATCACCACCAGAAAAACCAAAAGAGGTAATACTTTAAAAAAAAAAAAAAAAAAAAAAAAGAAAGTTCTTACACCTGCATTATACCCTACCTTATAACACTTTCACAAGCTACTAAACATTTCTTGATATTCATAATATGAGTTTTTAATCAGCTAGAAGCAAATCTGCTTCATCATACATGCATTTTTACCCTGCATGCTTGAAAAAAATTTGATTTCTTTATCAAAAAGAAAGAAAATGGAGTTTGTTATCTAAAATGAATCAAATTCAAAATAACATCTGAAATACTGGCTTCATATCAAAAATAAATATTCTAATGCTTAAAAGAGGAATGGTACTAATGGTGGAAGCAAGTACTTAATACGAAAGTGCAAGTACTGGACTGTTATTGCTCTACAAGCAAAATATAATCAAAATGGAAGAGAAGTTGATTTCATTAAAAAGAAGAGATATTGGAAATTTCTTGGAAGAAATAATTTTTTGAAAAAAAAAATCATTGATTTGTTATGAGTTACTATTCATAAATTTCTATCATTCATCATAAACTTACAACTTCCATCTGTAATAATGTAAATTGTTATAAATTGTAAATGGTAGTTACAACATTAAACAATGTACCTCACTTCATTCATTTTACACTATTTGTGTATGAATATTTTTTATTTATATTTTGAATTTTTAATTCATGCAAAGGCTTTTTATACCCTTGTTTGGTTAAACTGTAATCCAGAATTTTATATTTATTAATAATTTATTCCTATTAATATGCAAATAATTCTGTTTGTTCATTTTTTTTTCTTTGAGTGATGAATTAAAATAGATTTTACTTTTAGTATTAACCCAAGATTTCTTGTTAAAAATGAGTAATGTATACATTTTTGTTTAATTAAATGTTATTATTTATCTTTGTCCCCTTTTTTCTTTATAGGCTGATAAATAAATTTGTGTAAAACTATAACATACATGGATGATATAACGATATATAATTTTGTATAATTTTATATTTAGTATTCAGAAAAATATGACAAACTGGAAAAGTTTATTTGTGATGCATTTCATCCGTATGTATTTATGAATTTGAGGTAAAGCATGCATCATTTACAGAAACAGGAAGTAAAAATAAACCTTATAACTGAGATAATACATATGAAATCAACTGACTCTTACATTATTTATACTAGCTTTGCTTACCTGCTTTGCTTAGTAAATTTCACCTCTTTTAATTTCTATATCTATGTCAGAAGTATTACTCATTATACTTATTCAATTTATATCTACCACATAAAGGTCAGTCTATCATTTTGCTGATTAGGAATAAAAGATATTTTTGATTGGTTATGCATACATACATATATACATTATATATATATATATATATATATATATATATATATATATATGCACACACTAATAAAAAAAATAATACATTTTGTTCCTCAACATTTGATACAAGAAAGAAAGTTACAACAAATGGTGAGGAACAAAATGTATATTTATTATTAGTATTTAAAATTTTAGCCCTGTTATTATATATCAAGCACTGTACTATTACTACCAACACTCTCTTGTACACTCTTATATATTAAAAAAGAAACCTTGCAATTTGCCTTGATAAAGTCCATCAGAAGATAAGTGATAAGTTTTCCTTTATTCATATTGCCTTTTTACAGATATATATTTATTTAGTTATATCTGAATTTTTACATACACACTCTGATGCACACAGATCTGTAAAACATCATTACTTATTTTACTACTTGCATACCAGATCATTTTAATAAGATCATTAATTTAATCTTTGCTTATAAAATATTTTCTTTAAATATTTATGGATATTGCTTCATAAATAGATAATGAATTATGTTGCCTTTTTGAAACTTAAGTGTTTATTTGCAAAATTATTTTAAACATAAAAATTAGTAGTAGCAATTAAAAATTATAAAATTTTAAGATAATGTTATACTATTTTCTGTGAATAATTATAAACCAAAAAATAAACTGCAATATTTTCCAAACATTTTATGAATATAGTTAATACACTGACTTATCCTATGAATATTTTTATTAAAAATAAAAACCTTCTTTCCTTTTAATAAACTTATAATCCTGAAACTTTTATTATTACTCATTGCTATTAAAAATTGTAATAAGAGTAATTTTGAATTTTCCCAAATTTAAATTCATCAACATGATATCTAAATGTTTTTTTAAGTTCAATCAAAGTGGTTTTGGTTATAACACTTTTTGAGGATACATTATCTATGTTAATCATGTTTTTCCTGTATAGGGCAACCATTAGTCCATTGTGGTTTTAGTAAAAAAAAAAAAAAAAAAATTCTACTTTAAAATTATTTATTATATATAAAATTTTACTTTAAAATTTCTACAAACGAGGATGGGTACTTCAGTTTATATGTAGGACAAAATCCAAATTTTACTTAAAAATACAATGATGCAGTTTATATATTGGTAGAGTAATCAATATGTTAGTATTGTATATAAAACATTTTATGGTAATATCTCTATTTCATTTTACAGCTTTGAAGTTTAACCTAACAATTGTTGATAAAAAATAAAACTAAGTTCTGGAATTTATTTAAAATTTTTTAAAGCTGTTGATTTTTCAAAAAAAAAAATTAAATATTTCATTTTTCTTTTTTACTCATATAATTGTAATTTTTACTCTCGCAACAACTGTTTCATTCAGATCAGCAGAATTTCATTTTTTATTGATCTTTCAGCTGAAATTCTTAAAATTTATATTTGTCTACACAAACCTTGAAATAATCTTTTTAAAAATGTATTATACACTATCTTTTGTAAGTGTTTCTGTAAATTGTTCAACTTCTACTAATGTACTTAAAAATATTATTCTAAAAGACTAAAACCCACATAGTACAGGACTCTCATAGTTTTCAGACATTAAAAGAAGTTATACTAAAGATCTATACTGTTATGATGTCTTTGACTGAATCTAAATTAAAGATTTCTATTTGTAGCAATCTTCATTGATATTATTATCAAGAAATGGTGTAAAAATTAATTTCCAACCAGGAATGACTGATTTCTTGTTTGTTTTTTTGTTGTTTTTTTTTTTTTCAAAACCTTATGTCTTTTTTATTCCCCCCCCCCTCTTGCTTTAGGATTTGATATTTATCATGAGTGATAAACTTTTGCTTTGCTCAGTAACAAGCTTGTTTTTCTGTTGTTTTTTTTTTTTCTCTCAATTTTTTTTCTTCTTTCTTTGAATTGTTTGGTCTGTGAATTAAGCTTTTTATTTTAAATAAATAAATAAATTTATTAGGTATTTGTTTTTTTATATTAATTACTTAAATAATTCAAAATGATATTTGTTGTATTACTTTGTTTCAGTTGAGATGTTGGTTAAATTAGAACTGTATATATTATTGTCTTTACTTTTTCGATACATCTACATTAAATCTGAAAACCTTATATACAAAAAGACATATTTTTCTTTAGGTAACATGGGTGCAGCCAAATGGGAGGTATCAGCATGTGTTTGGGTGGACAGGATAGCTTTTCGTTGGTTCAACTTCACTTGTCTATCTAGTTTTCATATTTTTATTTGATTGTTTTAATTTCTATTGTAGATATTGTTTTTCGACTGACCATTTCTGAAAATTTGTCTCTGATTGGCCTTGTTTCCAGGTTTTTTCCCTTATCCCGTGCAATTTTTCTGAGAGTCATTCTAAAGGCAAATGGGAGAGAAGTAAGATCCTAAGTCTGGCACTTGCTGCTGCGGTGCATGCTGATATGTTGGTATGATGATAGCCCGCTGCACGCGGTCTGGTAGTCAGTCAGTCACCGTCCATGTGTTTTACCGTTGCTTGCATCATTTTTGCTTCACCAGAAAACACCTGATATAGACCACGTAGCCTGGATGGCCCACTCCAACCTTACACTGTTGATATATGTATTATATATCATATCTTTTTAATTATCTTCTACTTTTTGTTTTTTGATTTTTTTTTATTATGTTTAAATTTTTTTTTTTTGCTTTGACCATATTTTTCAGACAAATTATTAATTTATTTTTTTACAAAGATTTTAAACTCTTTTCAGAGTAAGTACTAAAAAATATTGAAATTAATATAATTTTTTTAATTTCATAACTCCATATCTTGATTTTTATATAAATAAAGTAATTCAATAAATCTAGCATAATAAAGAAGAAAAAAAGCATTTGTTTTACCTAACAAATATTTTCAACATAATCTCCTTCAATGTCAATGCATTTAATTCAGTGATGAATATTAATTGCATATATGTACATTATACAGTGAAAATTTCAAATCAAAATTCAGTTAATACATACATGGCAGGCTGTGAACTTATTGATTTGCCCTTATTTAACTATCTTGCTGTGAATAAGACTTTTAAATAATCATTAAGATTATTCATATTTCTTGAAATATTTCAATAAAAATGTTATAGAAAATGGATTTTATTTTTCAACTTAATTGTATAGAAATTAATATGTTGAAAATTCAGCAGTTGTCAAATTTTGTTTCTTTGAAGAATTTTTCAATCTTTTTGCATATTCTATTGTCTGAAAAATATGGTAATTATTTTATATTCTATATAACAACATATAAAACCAAAGTATTCTATTTCATGTAAAAAAAAATATAATTCACTTGAAGTTTCTTATTGTTACAGTAAAAGCAAATGAAATCTATTGTGCATAAAGAGAACAAATGAGAATTGTAATGAGGTTATCTGTTGTGATGTTATATATACTGTAGTCATATTTTAAGTTAATCATTCAAATTTAATTACTGAAAATATAAACAATATGAAGAAATTATTGCTTACATTTCAAACACTGGTATCATAAAATAATGAATTTTACATTTTTTTTTTTAAATATTTTGATTGATTTTCTAACAAACACATAAGATTAAATTAATACTCTAGTTAATATACATTCAACGCTTTAACTGTTTTATTTGCTACAATCCAAACTTTGCTTACAAAAGTTTAAGTATTGTTTTAGTTTAATTAAATACCAGCCAAACAGCACAGTCTCATTTTAATCTAAAAAGTAATTTACACTGCAAAGCATTTAATTTTACTGATTTGAGAATTAAGAATTTTTCCTGAGTTGATTCATTTTTTTTTTTATAAATGTCTTTTTTTGTAACATTGTAGTTGGCAAATTATTTGAATGTTGAGTTCTTGGAAATTTTATACTATTGTCTGAAGAAATGTCAATTAAAATTTAAGCTTGAATAAGTCATTTTTTTCATTTGTATATTGTCATTGTCAGAATACTTGCTCCAGTTTGTTTCCTATTTGAAAACATAGTTTGAATCTGTTCAGTATTCAACTGTGTTTTTATCTGTTATAAATTTTATATTTTGATTATAGTAAATTTCAAATTCATATCAGCAGTGTTTGTTTGGGAATGTCCACTCGGTAATACGCTGTCTACATATTCGTTGTAACCTTGTAATCGTATATTATTTGTGGGTATGCAAACTGTATTTTACCTTTTTTTATACCTAAGATGGCTTCCTATTTCTAGTGAGCTGATTGGCTGGATGGCTGGTTGCTAAGGTAATGTTGCTATGGATACATTAGCAGTGCATCATTAATATTTATAAAAGCAAACCTGTCAGCTATATTTTTATATATCTTTCCTTGCTGTAGATGTCAGTATCCCACAAAATTGAGCTTTTTTTTTACTTTTTTTTTTAAAATTTCCCTCAGTATGTTTTTTGATTATATACTGAAGTCTGCTATCTTGTAAGCAATCTTTTGAATGTTGTGTCAGAAAAAAATGATAAATGAAGATCTCTATTTTTGCAAAAGTATTTTTGTTTTTATTTACTCTTCACTCCTTGTATATGGATTAAAGGAAATGTTTAAAAAGTATGTTTCAAATTATTTTTAAGATTGTTTTAGTAACTTATGTATTTGAAAATCATATACTGTGATCATGTGGAACTGATCAGACATTAATATACTAAAGTTGAAATATAAAAAAAAAACTGCTCAGTCTTCAAAACAACTGATAAAATATATTATTAATAATATGAAATATATTAAAAATTTAAAAACGATGCAGTTGAGAATATTTACTAGTTTTAGTCACTTAAAATATTCAGAATTTGAATAAGCCAATTTAAAAAGGTTTTATTTGGCAAGCTTGAACCTTTATATCCCCCTCACCCAAAAAATGGAGTGTCAAATGGATGGGTTTTCCCTTGACGCAACTATTATTTTAACTACCTTCACTCCTCAGCAATGTTTATTCTTTTAAAAAGCGATGATTAAAATTGTAATAAAACCTAAACATATAAAAGCGAATTTATACATTTTTCTTTGTTTTTGAGAACTGACAACAAAAATAATAAACACTATTTATTTATTAGATTGTTTATTGGAATGACTGGCAAAACATCAACTGCCAATTTATAAAATGATAAATAATAAGGATTTCCTTATAGTTGCTTCACATGTTTCAATAATTTAGTAAATGTTTATAAATTTATGAATAAAAATTGTTTTCATATTTATTTCTTTATAAATTGGAAAATGATAAATATTGCATTATATTAATTTTTAGAATGTTGTAAATATAAAATTATTCTTGTAAATAAACAATCTAATAAATAAATAGTATTTAATATTTTTATTGTAAATTCTCAAGAAGTAAAAAAATGTATAAATTCACCTTCATTATATGTTTAAGCTTTATTACAATTTAATCATTGCTTTTAAAAATAATAAACATTGCGTAAGAGTGAAGGTAGTTATAAATAATAACAGTGTCAATGGAAAAATTGTCCTTTTGACACTTTGATATTTGTAGGCATGAAGGTCTAAGTTTGCCATCTTATTTTTGTCTTGCAACAAATGATAGTATTGAAATGTTGAATAGTTTCTTTGATATTCTTATAAACAGATGCTTGTAAAATCTTTAACATAATTAAGAAGGAGCATTTTCCTACCTATAAGTTGTTCTTTATGAAATATAACATGCCATTCCTTGCCCTAGTTAACAGATTGTAGAACATTTTTGAGATCAGCTGCTAATTTTGACCTTATTGAACCAATCAGCTTTACTATTAAGACAGGAGTAAATAGTTGTGTCATCAGTATAGATACCAAGTTGAGAACTAATAACATCAGGAAGGTCATTGATGAAAATTAGGAACAGCATGGCTCCAAGGATAGAAGCAAAAAGATCTAAAAGAGTGGCTGTTCAAAACCACTTTCATTTTGCAATTTGATAAGATTGAATCAGTTAAAAAATATTAGCTAAGAGATTATTTTTCAGTAAATTTTATTATAAAATAATATTAAATCTGTATTTATTACTTATATAATTTTCACTAAAGAAATTAACATGTGTACAATAATTTCTTTTGTATGCAGGTTGCTCAGAAGAAACAATGACTGTAATTACATTTTTGTTTAGAATAGAAATTTATTTGTATTTTTACAATTAAGTCATATGTGAATATCTCAGGATTTAATGAATTTTTTAATCAAACATTATTACTTATAAATATAAAAATTATATTTAGTGAATAGACAGGGATGTTTACTCAAGCAGATGCAGCCACTAAATTTAACATTTACAGCAATAAAGAATGTGCTGATGTGACAATAGCAGTAGCTCCTCCAACAAAGCTATCATCAAATGATGTCCTAGGTGTCAGGTGTTAAGCACCATTACCATTAACTCAGAGCACTTCAGCAATACCTATCACTAGATTTTGCTTGTTAGGATACCAGATTCATGCAGATGTAGCTTCTGCCTGATCTTAGAGCTTTGTAATATATCCCCTATGCAAACATCAAATTTCCCTATGCATGCTGAAATTGACAATAAAACTGCAGCATCCCATTTTTATAGGAAATATATTTATTATCCAGTTTCCTGTATTTTTATAGCACATCTTCATATTTTTCTAGCTTTACATTTATGAACCCACTCTACATTGTCCTTAAAAGGAACTTAACTCAGAGATAGGAACCCTTTTTGAGTTAACTAAACTCAAACATCTTCAAATTTTGGGCTAGTTTTAATTTTTACAAAAATGTCCTTGGGAAAGGCCTAAATCCATCTCTTCTTTCTCTAGCTATGGGTTAAACAGCAGAGTAAACTGGGCTGTCTAACCTCAGGTAGCAACCAATTTAAGAGAAAGAAAACTCTGAATTCAAAACAAAGAGGAGGGTAACAGGAAACCATTCTGCTATATTTTTCAACAATGTATGGCATTTCACAAATAATAAAAGAAAATCTGTGGAGAGTCATGATTGCGTACATCTTGAAAAGACATAGCATTAAAAACTCAAATATCAAATGATAATGTCAGGATGGTTAGTAGCATGACAAAAACAAATAAATTTTAATCTCAAGGACACATGGCCCAGTGAATAAAAGCATTGGTTGAATCCAGTGACCTGACCCAAAAAGTTGTGAGTTCAATACCTGGCTACTGAAGTGGTGAACAAAAACTTGGAGAGTTGAGTTAAAGGGAGATGAGACATCTAGAAGAGGCATGGCACATGGAACTAGAACAAACTACCTCGGTGGATGAAATAAAGGACTCAATGTGAAATATAATGACTGAAACATTGTGAATATGGCAATAAAGATGAAGACAACAGTCCGAACAATGTAAATAATGTAAATAATTACAATACCTCATCTTAGAAATATAGACAGAAAATTTTATTTTATTTTTCATTTTCTCATAATTTTTGTGACTATAACATTATTATTTTGCAAATATTTATTAATGAATTTTGTTTATAGTCTTTTTTTGAAGGCAAAATGTTTAAGAATAATAATATAAATTATTAAATCAAAGTTGTTAAAGTTATGTAAATACACACCATCAAGAACCTAAACAACCTGTGATATGAATGTTTTAAAATTAAAAGTAATTTGTTATTGTTTTTTCACTCATCCTAAAATATATTTGACTTAGGTATTCTATATAATCTTTTTTGGCATCTTTTTTAATTATTGGTTTGGATCTTCTTTAGACCACCATATTTAATTGACATGTTAAGAAAACTTTTAATACTGAATATTAGAAACATCACCATATTAACATCTACAAGTCAGGTTTATTTATTCCAAATAGACTTTTGTAAGTGCTCAGTATAACCAAAAATACAGAATCAAACTATCTTCCAGTTGTCATCCCATGATGAAGTATTTTATAGCTGTGAAGATTATTCCAGGATATTTGAATAAAAACTGATTATAAAAATATTAAGAAAAATGTTATGTTCAACATCAAGAAAATTTGAACACATTAATAATATTTCAATTTTTAAATCAGGATTTGTGAAAAGCATTTGAGATTTTCAGTAAAGTTTAACCTGTTCACTGCTGTGGATGAAGGCAATCTTACAATGTTAATATATATACTTGGCAGTGAACAGGTTAATAGAAACTGCACATCTCAAATGATCAAAATAGATATTTATTCAATTAACTTAAGATTGGCTATGTTTATAAAACAAACATTACTCTTTATTTATCATTACAACTTTATTTTCTGAGAGAAACTATTAGCTAAGAATTTAAACTAAATATAAAATCATTTTATGATTTAAAATGTAATATTTAAAAC